>JAKSZP010005651.1:0-86435 GCA_022478985.1 Massospora cicadina
AAATGCTGGGGCGTTATCCCGATGGAATGTAGGCAATTTAGGGGTTGCCCTAAATTCCTTCAAGTCAGTTTGGGATGACTCCCTCAGTTTGGATATTTGGTTTACTTGTGGAGTGTCATCGGGCGTCATCTCCAAAATAGCATTGAATGTGGGTGGCATATTTCTTGGCATATTCGTTTTCCAAAGTATCATTCAAAGACTTCCTTCTTTGACATCATTGGCCACATCTGACTCACTTGCACTTCTGTGTGCTTTCAATTTCTCTAATTCTTAATAACTTCTCAATGTCCACACCAAATTTTCTCAAATGAATGCAATCCACTTCAAGTTCTGTTTTCAAAAATAGGATCTCTCGGATGAGGTCTCCTTCTTTCTTCTTTAACGAGTTTACTTTGCCAAGTAATTCATTCCCAAAGTTGGCTACATTGTCAACTCCTTCCTCCACCTTGGTTACTCATTCCTCCAAGGCTGCGAACTCCCAGTGGTCCGCAGAGTTTAAAGCATTCTGGTTCACTGTGGCAATCTCAGTCCACAACCTACACATCTCTTCTTTGTACAACATTCTGGATTAATTCTTCTACTCAACTACCCCTGTAGTGAGCACCAACTTGTAAAAATTTTACTCTTAGGAGTTGATTATCAGAGGTCAACCCTAGTAATCTTTCTACTGCACAGGTTCAGTTTCCTCATGCACCTTGCATTGTAAGAATATATTATCTGATAATAGTATGACAACTATTTTCTATAGTCAAGTTAGAATTATCTTCAGGCCCAGCTTTGGCTGGTATTTCTGATAATACTGAATATCGCACTCTTAAGGATTTGTTCCCTAAAATCCTGTCCACTCAATCTTTGTTAAGATCCTCTGATGACAGTCCCCTTCGGCCCAACACACAGTCAGCAGCAATCCCTTAGCCGTGGTTCCCTTTGTCTCTAGATCCCCACTTGGATCTCTACTCTTCTCTGAGAGTCTACCAATTATTGCCTTCTGCAATAATATCCTTGAGATGGAATCTTCATGCTAGATGCTGATAGTCTAACTATTACCAATTCTACAATCAAACTAATAAGGTTCTTTATTAGTTCTTTCCTGACAAAAACTTGTGTCAATCAGTGAGTATATTTCAGTGTATTATTGTTTTCTACTTGAGTGTGTTTTAGTGTTTTTTACTATTTTTTTATTATAGTGAATTCTAGGGAATTTATAGGGGATTCAGCTGTCTAACCCTCAGTTGACACCTCTTTTGATGAAACGGCAGCTGTTTCCATTGAATCACCCTTCCTCATCTTGGTAGCGATAGTCTTCCCCATCCTGACTAGGATTCTGACATTAGACATCCTCAAGACCTCAAACAAAAGAGTCAGAAATGTATCCTTAACGTTTTCCTCTTGATCCAAGAGAATCATCCATAATTGGCTAGCAACCAATTGATTTACTAGTTGCAGGCAGCATCACTCGCCTCGCAACTCATTAAACATTCCAATCAGTTGGTGATGAAACCTGACCAATCCCAATCAGTACACCTGATAGTTAAATACTATCAGATGCCCTTGTTTCGTTGGCCACTCCACCCAATGAGATATTAGGTATTCATCCGGATTGATCCTCAATGGATATGACCAGATAAATATCCTAAAATCCCCCAAACGTAGTTCCTCCAAAATTTGGTTAACCAATTTTCAATTCACTTTGCCTTAGGGAATTTTTCCTCTAGCAATACCAGGTAATCTAGCAGGCTGGGAATATGGGCAAAAATCCCAACAACTTATCAATATAAGAAAAAAGCGGTAGCTCTGGCAGTAGCATGAGGCACTGAACTGGCCTCAACCCACTTTGTTAGGTGATTGATGGAAAGGATAATATAACGATGGCCATAGATAGCCACAGACAATGGCCCTATTACATCGATGCTAACAGTATCAAAAGTGGCCCCCAGAGCTACAAACTCAAATTTAAAGTGTGGATTGGACTTATCCTGGGAGTGGCAGGTTAAGCAAGTTTCCAAAACATCATGAATTGACTCAGCCAAATTTTCCCAGTAGCATTTGGTTTTTAACCACTCAACGGTTCTCTTTATAGCCTCATGACCAAGGGTTTTATGGTCCTCCATGATAGTTTCATTATGGAGTGAAGGGCGAAGATAGGACAGAAAGGAGGTGCCAACCTGTTTGACTAAAGTTTCATCAACTTTTATAATGTTAGCAGACATCTTCTTTAATTGGGATTGAACGTTTGGAGATCCTTGAGGCCATAACCCAGGATAAGTGAGAAGCTCATAAAGTTGATACTCTTCTGGGATAATTACATGTAAGATAGGGAGGCAGGATAGTCCATTCTCATTTTAATAAATGGCGCCAGCTTGGTAAACCATAGAAAAATTATAATTATGGAGCCTGAGGGCCCAGCGATCTAACCTCCCATCAGGATCTTTCATTTGACAAAGCCAACGGAGGGAGGCATGATCATTAACAATTGTAAAATGTTTACTGTACAAATAAAGGCGGAAGTGTTTAATAGAAATTAAAACTGCAAGGCACACACGTTAAGTTACTGAGTAATTTCGCTCTGCTTTGGTTAACGTCTTGTTAAAATATGCAACCAGATAGTCTACTTGGTCTATGTCTAACTGGGAAAGGATAGCGCCCACAGCGGTGTCACTGGCATCAGTGAAGAAAACAAATGGTTGCTCAAAGTTAGGATGTATTAAGATGGGGGCTGATAATAAGGCAGTGCGTAGGGAATCAAAAAATGTTGCTGTTCAGGGCCCCAAAGGAAGGGCACATTTTTGTGTAAGAGTTCAACTAAGGGCTCAGCAAGGTCAAAAAATGAAAGGTAAACTGGCAGTAGTTGCCCACCATTCCAAGAAAGATTTGAATACCGGTAAATTTTTTGGAGTGGGATGCATTTGATGGCAGAGACCTTATCTGTGATAGGGAGGATACTTTGCCGCGTCACCTTGTTCCCTAAAAATTCCAATTCCAATTCTCATTTAAAAAAACATTTAGAAGGTTTCAGTTTCAAGGAGGCCTCACGTAGCCTCTGGTCTACCTGTTGAATATGATCAAGATGAGCTGTAAAAGTTCAGGAGAATATGGTGACGTCATCGAGGTGGACTAACACACAAATGAGTTTAAGGTCCCCAAACAACTGGTCCATAGCCCGTTAGAAAGGTGGCAGGGGCGTTACATAACCCCTGCAGCATATGTGTGGGCTCAAACAACCCCTCATGAGAGATAAGGGCACACTTGGCATGGTCTTCAGCGGAGAGATCAATTTGATAGTAGATGCTGGCTAGGTTCATCACAAAAAAATATAGTGAGCCAGTAAGGATTGCAGAGATTTGTCATTGTGGGGTAAAGGGTAGCCGTCCTTGCAAGTAATAGAATTCAACCATTGGTAGTCCATAATGACATGGTGGCTCCCATCCTTTTTCTTAATCAATAGGAGAGGGGAGGACCTGGGACTATGAGAGGGTTGAAGGAGGCCAGCATTGAGCAAATGTTTTAATTTGAGGGTGACCTGAGCATTCTCAGTTTTTGATTTTTGATAAGGATGGGAGTGGAAATGAGCAGAATTCCCAGTATTGACCTGGTGTTGTACACCCTGAATATGGCCATAATTGTGGGGCCAGAGGAGAAAATACCTGAATACTCATCAATCAAAGCTTCTGCAGCCACTTTTTGCTCAGCTGACAAATCAGAACAAATTTTCACGGGTACTGCAGCAACAATAGGGGGCTCCTTTAGACCAAAATCATGAAGGGTCCCAATTCCATTAACCCCCATCACCTGGTCAAAAGCAAGAGGTAAACTTAAGCAATTGGTTAATTTGTCGTAATTACTTTAAGGGGACTAAGAGATATTGGCTAGAAGAACAGTTACAGTGTCTTGGTAGGCTATATCTAAAACCCCTGGACAAGGGAGAGCCTTTAATACAGATGGGTTAGGTAAACTAGAAAGCTCAAGCAAGTGATTAGGAGGGGTAACCAACTAAGTTCCAGTGTCCACCAGGATTTGAGCCTGTGGAGGTATGGTAATGATGTGGGGAGAATGTAAGGGCATCCCCTCCTCAGCCTCAACCATAGGAGGAGACAAATTAACTTTGGACCCCAATACACAATATTCTAAACACTTGACTGAGGCAGGGGATTTGAGAAGGCACGTCCTCAACTTCCACTTTCCTTTTTCCTTAAGAGAAGAATCTAAAATTAAGGGAACTCATATCCTAGTATAGAAATAAAGTTATCCTTGAAGTTAATAATAGCAGCATGTTCCATAAGGAACCCAGTGCCTAATAAAAGGTCATATATATTATTATCCAAGGCTACAGCAGGGACAGAGAGCTGTACAACATCTAGCTTTATGGGCAAGTGAGAGTAAGCACCTATAGTAAAAGCATATGTGGACCAGCTGTCCCATATTCTAATGAATGGTTAAGGTCAGGATGAATCTTAATTTTTTAATTAGTCACGAAGAGATAATATTAATAGGGGAACCAGAGTCAACAATAGTGAGAACCTTCACTTTGTGGACTTCCGCTTCAATATGAGTCATTGTCACTCCCCACTGAGCTAGGATAGAATATTGTTGTAGGGGAAGGATTAGAAATGTTATAAGAGGAAATAACACTAGGTTATTGTCAACTGAAAGCTCAATAGTAGTTTGCTCTTTCAGGAGCGCTAGGTCCAGAAAGATCAGCAGAAATAGTATGAACAGATTGGTTCTGAGGGACAATGAAGTCATCAGCATAGGGAGCCTCTTGCCTTATGATGACCCCTCTTTTGCTTTTTCATCAGCAATATTCGTCCAACAATGCTAAATAAATGGTTGTGATGACCACAATAGATGCAGTTAGGTTGAGCAAGATTCTTTCCAGACTCATTGTTGTTCACATTAACTCAAGGACTGGAGGCTGAAGTGGAAGCAGGAGTGGCAGTAATTATAGAGGCAGGAATTTCAAGAAGGGCCTTCTTGATAAAAAAGATAGAAGTAAAGTTTCGTTTCACTGAATTCATGTGGAGTTGGAGCTTAAGGTTGAACTCTAAAGTGGACAGGACAGCAACAAATGCATCATCAAGTTTAAGGCGGTTATTGGTCATAACGCTTGAGCTTCAAAGTATAAGTGAGCAGCAAACTATGCGGGAGATTCTCCACGTCTTAACTTTATACTCAAAAATGCCTGTTTCTGATTTGCTAAGGTAATATCACTCCCAAATTTATTAATAAGTGTGGCCTTAACTTCAGCCCAAGTATTGCATCACATTAGGTGGGGTACTATGATTTCTTGAGAGGATCTACTATGGCAAGATGAAAAGTATTTAACTTTCTGATGGTCAGGAGCTTCCTCCATTGCGCTCTCAAAATATAAAGAAATGAAGCAATACTTCTTTCCCCAAGGATGAATTTGTCCTTAATTAAAGGTTTAAAAGTAGTTTTTGGGAGCAAAAATAACATTAACACCCACTGGGCTAGTGCGATTAATTTCAGATAGCTCAGACTCAGAAGGAGGCACAAAGTTTCGATTTAAAATTAGCTTGTTGTCAAAAATTGTTCTGATCAACTTAAAGAGCCCCAATTTGAGCATTTAGCAAATCAATAGAAGCTTTTTGTTGAAGTTCATTTAGTAAGGATTCCATCTCAACTCGTTGCTTTTAAATTAAAAAGATTGGAGCTCATGATTGTCTTGCTCCAACCTAACGATTTTTTTCTTGATAAGTTAAATCTGAGGTGAGGGAATTGTTAAAATGGTAAGTGTTGTCTAACTCTTCCTTAATTGCATCAACAGTAAGGTTTGAATCAATAAGTTCTCCAGTGCAATGTAGACGAACAGCTTTGAGCAATATTTTCAAGATCTGTTTTAGAGCATGAAGATGGCTGTTTAGGGAAGGATCCTCTGGATGGGAAGGTAAATGCACAGTCAGCCAGAAGGCCCAGATTGGCCATGGTGACTAGGTTGTCTGGGAGGGCCAGGAGGCACGGTGGGCCAGGAGGACCAGGATTCCCATAGCCAGGGGGCTAGGTGGCCCAGGTGGCCCTTCATCCCCATCAATACCAGGGGGGCCCATCACCCCTTCTGGACCAACTGATCCCCACTCCCTGGGGGCCTGGGGGACCTACAGGTCCAGGAGGCCCCAGAGTTTTGTGCACGCCTGAGACATCAATTGTTTGTTGGAGTGCTGTTTCAATTTAGTTCAATCATTCTAAAGTTTGTTTAATAAAAGTATTAAATTGGCCTGAGAGATTGGTGATTGATTGTTGCAAATGACTCTCAATAATCATATTTGTTTCAGTAAATTGGGTAGCTACTTCCTTGCAAAGAAATCCAGCCACTCCCATGTCCAGTTGAGAGAGAAGGGTTTGAATAGATTTATCTTGGGTGCTGTTCTCAAGAATGGCCTCACGGTTATCTCTTACAACCAAAGAAGCTGAGTTGTAGAATATTAAATGATAGAAGTGTAACTCTTGTGACAAATTAAACTGTCTCAAGTTTTCCTGATGGTAATTTCCATCATTTGAACTAAATGGTGAATGGTGGGGTGCAAAAACTGGTTCAAATATCGCTCATTGTGAGATATTCCCACCTTATAGTTGGTTAAGATGGCGTTTTCATATAGATCTCACATGTTATTGGGAACTGTAGACCTTTGGTTGCAATGGGAGCTATCTCCTGGGAAACGAGCACCTAAAAGTAATTGATTAATATTATTGGCAACACCTGTAGGCTGAAAACGATAGTTCTGGGGTTCAAGGGTCAGTCTATAGATATTGAGTGTAGCATGGAATTGCAAAAGATTGGGTTTATTGTTCTCAGGGTTGTAGTTTCCATTGGAAGTTGCCCATTGTGTAAGGAGAGTGTCTATAACTCTCCTGTTCCCAGCGTGGCGATGCACGGTGCTCCAGGCTGACGCCAGGGAACTAGCCGTTAGTGCCATCATGATTAGAGCCCAGCAGAGGGTGCTGGAGCAATAGCCACTGAGGCATACAATTGTGAACTTTATAATAAAAAACCTTATAAGGGTGACATGTTGCACATAGAGAACGGGGCTAAACGGCCCAGGCTGGAGGGATCCTGGGTGGACAAACGGTGCACAAGGGGAGAGCTGCATGGTACTTGCAATGGCAAGTGTAATAGAGTGCAAGAGCTCCTCAAAGAGGTTTGCGCATAAGAGCACTTGGAATATTATAAAATTAAAATAATGTAAATGGTATAACGGGGACATGGTTTATTGGGAAGTCAACCAACAAGAAATGTTGGTTGGGGAAAACGTATTTAAGCTCAAGCGGGGAAATTAGGGGTTATGCCACAGTGGGCCCAAGCACCAACTCACCAATAGGGCGACACTGCCATCTGAGTTGGTTTAATAGGCTGAAACTGACTTCACTCAAGTGATCAAATTGAAGTTGAATCTGACCTGAGCGCATTATTTCAAAAATGAAATGGGTTTCAAAACCCAACTTCTCATTAAAGCTGAATTGAACTGTCTGTGTTCATTTGGTATATCATTCATTTTAACGCCTGGCTTGTCATCAGGGGCTGGGCGTTTGGCACACCACTTGTCCCAACCTGGGCATATTTTGCCCAAACCCCAGCGTTGGTCCAGGGTGTGCTTCAGGTCAGGAAGGGCCTGCAACTTCACCCTCTGGGCCTCCTGGCGCCCAGCCTTGTCTTTGGGGTTGAACACACTATTATGTTATGTTCACATGACACATTGGGTGACTCTGAATATTTCAGTAAGAGGCCAATTAGAGTCTTGGTGAGGATCATCCATTGTGGATATTTAATCACCAGGTAGCTCAGTAGAGTACCTGGAAGAAAGCACCAATTATTTTGTTGGGATAAGGTAGCTGAGGGTGGTCATTCCTCTGAAGCATACCAAAATGGATGGTATGAATTGACCCACAGAGAGGCAATAGCAGGGACAGCTGGGGATCCTAAACGTAGGGGCTAATGAATTACTTTAAGCTTTGGAATAGGTGACAAGGGATCTATTGTAATAAAATTGGTGATCATGATGCTGATGGCCAGAGAGAAGCTCGCTAAAAAGGGCTCTAAATTTAAGTAAAACAAGATTGAACTGGAGGTGAAAACATATCATTTATTCCATTAAAAGGAGTTATTAAACATCTGATGTGTCTTCATCCTATTTCTTCCAGGGTAACGATGGCCTACACCAGCAAGATCTTCAACACCCTGAATTTTGTCAGGTGGGAATTGATGGCAGGCTTGCTTTTGAAAAATTTGTTAGATTGCGGAGAATAATGCTCCAATGAGGTTAGAGGAATTTTTGGAGAGGTGTTGGAGGTAGGGAAATTCAAATTGGGATGAGTGGAAGCAGGTCAAATACTGTCAGAGGTAGGGAAATTTAGATCAGTAAAAGGTGCGTCCAAAGTAAGCTGATCAGTTCAAATTCCAAAAGAACATAATTGATCATTTCTGGATAAACCTCAGAACCCAGCCCACTTCCCAAAGTAAGAATGTCAACCAAATCTCCACCTATAAAATGATCATCTTAAACCCAATTTGTAATCACTTAATAAATTCTAATATGTAATCTCTTTAAATGCCTCTTTTCCCTCAGATCCTAATGTAGAAGTAGTAAAATAATAAGACCTACTACAGTATTATAGTAATTTATTAGATTCAATTGGATTTGGCTAAGTAGTTGGTGGTTTTTTTGTATTTGATAAGTTTATATGTATTGGGTAGGAAGTTGGTGATTAATGGTTTAGTATACCAAATGATAATGAGTAAGCAGCTTTGTGTTACCTATATTATGAAACCTAAATAATCAGTTTAAATCATCTGGTAATAATTAAACTAAGCAATGGCAGGTAACTGCTAGTTACTATAGACTTTCTAACGTTAAATATAATTAAATTTCATACAAAATGGATCTACAATTATAAAAAACACTTATCTAAGTAAATAGCTGCAAAACAAACATGACCTAAGTATGGTTAAGTTTATACATCTATCAGCTAAAAAGATGTATAAAAAATATATAGATACAGCATTCAACACTGGGTATCTCATTTAAAATGATGTGACTTATCTTTATTTAACTAAAATACTTAGAATATATATGCTACAAAAAGTTTAAGGCCTAGAAATATGGTTTCCTTTTGTGATGCATTTAATTGAGAAAAAAGGAATATCAAGGGTTTGTTTTTGTAAATACTTAGTCATGCTTTATATTTGTTTCATCACTAGTTAAAAGTATAAATAGGTTGAACTTTACTAGAACTAATTTTAGTGTTTAAGCAATTTATTTGAGTTTTTTACTTATAATTTATAAGCTTAAGTTATATAATAAACTAGCATTCATTACCCATACTTCTCTATGGTGTCTATAAAATTTCATATATTCAAATTTATTAATTTAGATTTTATATTATAAATAAAGAATAACCAATCAACCAAATCTAATTGCTCAATCAAATCAACCAAAAACCACCAACCACTCAGATAAACCTAACTGAATTTATCAAATCAACTAACTAATCACCCCTCAAAACTAAAATGTGTCCTATCAATAAAATAAAAAGCTATCAACCACTCAGTAAAACAAAATAAACCTATCGAATCAATCAGATAAAATCAAACTGCTACCAAAACATCTCTATATATTTAAAATCATTGTGTACGTGACATGTCTTCCAAACTACTAAATCAACTACTACTTAACTTGCCAAAAGTATTTATTATTTAGGGGAATCAAATTAAACAGGTTTTTTAAAATTATATAAACCTAACATCCAGATACCCATGCTTTGCTACAGTATTTAAAGTTTATCAGATGATAAGCTCACACTGACATACCCTATAGGCTGTGCCAGCGCTTCTTTTTGAGCCACTGATATTAACAGATTCACTTTTGCCCACGTGTCTGGTGAGCTGATTATCCTACTTTTACTTAATCTGCTTAAAAACCTTAAACTGATTTTTGTTTAGGTCTGGTGAGCAATTTGGTGAATTATTTGATAATATTTTCCAATTCTCACCCACTTGCCTAGATATTTTGAACCTATCAGACTCAATAAGTTTCAGGTGATCAATTTTATGAATTATTCAAAAAAATTTCCATTTCTCACCCACTCGCCCAAATAGAATTAACCCATCAGACTTGATAATTTCAGATTCAATAATACATGTTAATTCTCACCCACTCACCTCAAAAGGTTGAACCTATCAGACATAAAGGTTTTAGATATCAGTTAGTCAGTACATCAGTCAGTTAGTAAATGTGTTTTATTAAGTATATTAATCAACCTAAAAACCACCAACTTCTTTCCAAAACTATTAAAACTACCAAATCAACTGAATACTAAACTACCCAGGCGTAACACTATGGCAAATACCACTAAGATCATATAGGGTTTTACGTTTTTCATATAAAACTTTTATTTTACTATATAATTATTCATTTTTTAAAAGTAGAAACCTTTGTGGGCATGCACAAAACAACTTACTAAAGTTTCATCAGAATTGGATGAATGATATAGTAACATATATGGTACAAACAATTAAACAAACAAAGCTACATCTATCTTTATATATATTATGAGAATACTTGGTCACTTTGACCCCTAGAAAACCAATCCTAAATTTTAGATTTTGGTAAACACCGTCTTGTTTCACATCTATAGTATCAAGTAAATATCTACGTAAGGTTTCATATTTATAGGCCTTGTCAATGTTGAGAAACAGTGATGAGTCAGTGATTGGGCTTTGGTAAATATAATATAGATTAATGGCCAGATACTGGACAATCCTTACAAAAGTAAAATAAGACCTAAGTTGGAGAATCCTCCTTTTAACTGACTTTAAAAAAGGAGAAGGTTCTTAAATTGACCTATATATATGTGTTTTACTTTAAGTTTTCTTTCCACTTGATATCAAATTTGAGCAATTTTTGAAAAAAAAGTTGTTTATCCACCACCACCTTACTGCATCAAATTCCCAATTTATGTCCTAATATCCACCACCTGCTGCCCAATATGGGGCAGCGGTACTCCACCCACTAGCATTTAACAACCCAGCAGGCAAACGCGTGCAAACTGGCTCATCCAGCCTGCCAAATACATCCAGCCGTTGTGTCCCTCCAAGAGACCTAGCACTGCACCTCGCATGAGCCCACCCAACCCACCAATACCCCCTACTCCTACCCTGATCCAATATTCACTTTTGCCTCTGCATTGAGTACAGATTTCTCTTTTCTCATATGTAAAAAGAGTGATAATTGAGCTGGCAACGGCCACCTTTGCGCCAGCAGAGGGTTTATCAACTTCCACCCTTACAAGGGCTATTTCAATATTGGATTCTTCACCAAAGAGAACGCAGCCGCTGCAGCATCTACACCTTAATATACAAAAACACTCCCATTACAACCACCCAAACATGTCTCTCAGATGATACACACTCATGGTGACCTTTGTGAACCTCCCCTCACACATTCCCCCTCAAACACTTTATGAGGAGTTGATGCTGGGGCTGTCCAATTATGGAGAAAATCTTATCCTCCAATTCATTGTCCCAAGTGGTGCTGAATTCCTCGTGGCACCACAGGCAATAGCCAATTTTACCCCCCACCAGCTGAAAATGGCCCAGAACATCCCACTGCATGCCTATATCCCATCCACACCTGGAAATTTCTTTTAAGCTCGCAATGACTTTGGTTGCACAATATGTTTCCTTTGCCATGAGTTGGACCACACAAAAAACATGTCAATATAACTCAAACCCTGCAAACATGGCCAACTCCACCTATGAGGCCACACCAATAGCGTTTGAGTGGGAATATGGCTGCCCCACCCCCTAGGTTGAGCGTTTAATAAATCAGCAACAAAATTAAGCCACACAAACCCAAGCTGGCTGAATCCAAACTGGCCAAACCCAAGCCAGCCAATGCACACCCAGGCCAACCAATCAGGAGCAGGTTTGACCCGTGTTCAATCCAGAATATCTCCTTTCCCAAAACCTACTCAACCAAAGTCACCTACCACCGCTTATTCCCAAATCAACCAAAATCACAGGAACTTATTGGGTGAAGCAACCAAATCTGGTACAATTGTCCCACCACTGGGTTATCTTATTGATTTAATACCTTATCTGAATTCAGACTTATATGCCCTCAGCCCCAACCAACTGATATGTCCCCAAACCCATTGCTACACTTTTCCAAAATAACCACAAGCTTGCTGAGGTTGCGGTGGCCTCACCCAATAACACCTGTTTTCACAAATTGTTTTTAAAATCCATTTCAGGATTTAAAAAAGAACTGCATCCACCTTGTTCTCCTCCAAATTTTCCTCCTACTGCTAAAGAGGAAATCCAACGCCTCTATGAAACTTCCATCACTGCTTTCAAGCATGTTGCTGAATTGGCATATTATTCCCCATCAACATTCACCACAAGAGCAACACTGCAAAATTAGAACAACTACTCTCGCCTGCATCCAGGCCAAACACCATGTTGCTGAACTCATAGAGGCTTTGATACAGGCACTAAATTGTTGATTTCAACAACTATCTACTACACCTCAACCCCCATCCTGTGGATGCCCCAACCCCCTTGCTCTCAGCACTGATCCACCTCTACAATACTTAGCTGGATGATTATCCACCTGATCTCCCCTCCCCCTCCGCCATGATGGGATAAGTGGCTCACCACTGTGCCATTTGGTAGGTTACTTTCTCATTTCTTTTGTGCTTTCCACTGCTCAATAAGGGTAGTCAGTCATGATTTTTTGTTCATTTAGTTAGAAAAATCAGTAATGGTATTGTCTGTCCTCTGGTCAGCTTGCCTCAGTTAAATAGAATATATGTTTTACTTTTTTTATTTATGTTTATTTGTGCATAACTCTGAAACTACTGGACCTATTTTTTGATCTTTTTTCAAAAAATGGGATGCTCCAACTTTGGTCCTATTTTTTGTAAGTATTGGTCCAGTATCTAACCATTATTTTAGTAAGTATATCAAATAGACCTGAAGCAATGGATTTCAATTGTGGGAATGTTCATTCCTGGATAAACTTAATTGCAGAATTGATTAAGAGCTATCTTCAAAGCAGCTTTTGACATGAATATGTCCTATGTCTGGGATGGTAAATCATTTTCAAGAAAGTATGAGATCATAGTAGTATGAGCTTAAATCATTATAAATGGCTCTCATTTTTCATAAGTTGACCAATTAAGACAGCTAAATTTAATAAAAGGAATTATTTCATATGAGGAACATTAAATTTAGCATAAACTGACCAATAAAATCAACTATTTTATTTAGCTGAGGCAAGCTGACCAGGGGACGGGCATTACCAAATTTATGTGAAACTAAGAGAATAACTAAGAAATATAAAAGTTGGGCACCCTGGGGCACTCAAGTTACCCCTGTCGCCAGCGGAACTGCCAGGTATGGGGTTGGTGCGCTACTCCAAGAGGGTTTCCCCAGTTATGGAGCAGGTGTGGAGGAAGGGGTCTGTGTGGAGGAACCAGAGTGGGAACCACAATTCTATGAGCGCCTGTTGCCTTGGCCTCATATATCCATAGAGCCAGGCTTGTAAGTGCTCCAATAAGTGGATAAGGAACCTGTTGATAACCCCATGGATGGTTGGGACCATGCCCTTGAACGCATCTAAGGCAATGGTGTGGGTTGTCCACATTGCAATGGGTATCATTAGGGAGCAGAGGGTAGATGGGATTGGTAATTCGATCTGGAGTGCAATGAGGCTCTTTGAGATAGAAAATTCCTGCTCGTTTTGGAGCTTAAGCAGGCGCGCGACTTCCTGCCATATAGCTTTGGTTGGGGGGCATGTTTCTAGGCGGTGATGTAGGGAGCCCTCCCCTCCATATACTGTGCAGGTTGCGTGGAGGGAATTGGAGTAGTCCGCCGTCCTATAGGTCCTTCTCAGACAGCGCCAGGCGTTGGCTCTTATCCTCAGCTGTAATATTGGGTGGTGCGTCATTCTCCACACTGCCTTCTGTGTGGTTAAGTCATAAGGAATGTCCAACGCATCTAGGTAATTGATTCTAGCAATGGTTGGGGTTGTTGCGAGCATATCTCTCTGGGGGTGGTTTTCTGGTTTTCTTAATTTGAATTAGGGGCTGGGTCGTCCCATTCCCTGTATAGTACCCATGTTCTCTATGGTCCATCTCATACGGCGGATAGTTCAGAGGATATGTTTGAAATGTGGGGAGGTTCCATGTGGACCTGTTGCAGTAGGGTGTTTAGCAAGGTATGATAGTAGTCTGGGTGGGCTATGTGGGTTGGTTAAATTGAGCGCCCGAAAAAAGTTAGTCCTCACTGCCCTGGACCAGTGTTGCTGTGGGAGGTCTGGGCAAGGACTTCCTTTATCCAGGTACCCAGGATGCAGTTGGCGTGGCTCTCAAAATCTATTAGTCCCATGCCTCCACTTGAGCGTGGGCCAAAGAGTGTTTCCATCTGTATGGGAGGATGGGATCTGGGCCACAGCCAGCCCTGGATGAGCGCGCGGATTGAAGTTATGAAGGTGGGTGAAAAGGAGATTGCGTGGGCAGGGTACCATAGTATTGGGAGGATGAGTGAGTTAGCAACTGTTACTCGCCCCGTTAGTCCTGAGGATATTCCCTTGAGAGAGGCGACGCGGTTGGATACCCGCTGTAGTAGGTTGCTTTCCATTGTCTCATTGGCATATCCCCTTGTTTCCAGCCATATCCCAAGGTGGCTGACAGGAGTGGTGGTGGGAGATGATGCAAAGGGTAAGATTAGTGGGTTTTTCCTTTGTATGGGGGTGTGAGGTTCAGGTGTTGTAGCCCAGTTGTTAGTGTACTTGCCTAAGAGAATGATTTTTGTTTATTTTGTTGAGCGATGCATTGCTCACCATGGATTATTCCTCTAAGATTCATTCCAGCAGTCGGGCATCGTTGTTGTTAGCTATGCCTGCCATGCAGTCATCCACAAAGGCCAGTATCTTGACTGTTGGCTGGCCTTGTGCAGTTATGCCCATGAGGCGTGAGTCAGTTATGCGGAGGAGTAGATTTAAACTGAAATTATACAGGAGTGGGCTGAGGGGGTCTCCTTGTTTGAGCCCTCTGTGTGGTGTGATCTTGTTAGTTAGGAAGCCAGGGCCGCATACAGCCATGGTTAAAGATTCTGTGAGGAGCATCGCCCAGTTTATGAATCTGGGTGGGAGTTTGAAAGCGTGTAGACATACCTTTAGGTATGGCCAACTTCGCGGTTGTATGCCTTTTCCTGGTCTAAGAAGACCAGGGCTCCAGTTGCTTTGGACTGACATATGCTTGCAAAAGGGTGTATGTTGTTCCATATTGAGCGCCCTGGTATAAATCCAAACTGGTTGGGTGACAGGACGTTAGAGGCTATTGCGCCTAATCTGACTGCTAAAATTTTTGTTAAAATTTTTGTATCAGTATTAGAGAGTGCGATTGGACGCCAGTTGGCCAGGTCCAATTTGTCATCCTTATTATACAAAATTATGACATATGATTCAAGGCCACCAGGTAGGAGGCGTGTTTCCAGCAAGCACTGGTTCATAGATGCCAATAGGAGGGGGGCAATTTGCTTAAAATATTTTCTGTAAAATTTGTAGGGTATCCCATCAGGCCCTAGGCATTTCCTACATGGTGCACCGCGGATTGTATCCCAGAGCTCCTCCCATGTTATTAGATTTAGTATATTGTAGTCCAGCAGTGTGCTTTGTATTCTGGCGGTATTTATAAATTTGGTGATTTTTTGTGGGTCTATCAGCGTATTGCGGTATAATTTGGTGTAATAACGATGTAATTCCGCCTTGACCTCCTCAGGGTTAGTTGCCATGGTGCCATCAGTCTTGCGGACCTGTGTGCATGTAAACTGGTTGCTACAGGAGTGAAATTGGCGGAAGAAATATGTCAAACATGTTTCGCCATCCTTTATGAACTTACCTTTGTTCAATACATTAGTTCTGTGTTGGTGCTCAAAGATGAGGGTGTTTAGTTGGGCGGATATCTCCGCCCATTTGCGTCCCCAGTTGGGGCTATAACCAGATCTTGGAGTATTTATCTCCAGGTGGTCTAGTTCTGCCAAGGTACGCTTGATTGTGGCTGTGTCCATGTTATACTTATGTGATGTGAGATGTCAGGTTTTGTTGATTAGTTTCATTTTGAAATTTGCTCAGGTTATGATGGGATCCAAAGTTAATGGGGCTATGAATTCTGGGTTCATTGCCTTGTGTTTGATCTAGTTGGATATTTTGGGTAATTTTATGTTTTCCAGGTGTAGCTTCCTCCAGGGTGACGCTTGTGCGTGGGTTCAGGTTAGCAAGAGCTGCACCAAAATGAGTCGGTTGTTGGAAAAATTAACTTTTTTGTTGAAAATTTGGAGATGCTTGATCGGTGGGATTATGGGATGAGGATGTGATCAATGTGGATTATTGATATGAGCGCTCCCTCGCATATGTTGGGCTGTGTCTTGTGGGGAAGGAGTGGTATTCTGGGGGGGAGGGCATCCTGTAGGCCAAGGGATGCCTTCATTGCGCGGAATTTGATGTGCCCCAGTGGGTATCCCCTAGGGTTAGGCCATCAGTCTTTGTTGGGGTTATCCCAGCAGTTAAAGTCGCCCAACAGGATGGTATCTGGTGGGAGGGTGAGTGTTGGAATGGTTTTGAGAAATTGTTTTCTCTCAGCTGCGGTGCACGGTGCATAGATGCATGCTATCAGAATTGTTTCCTCTTGACATGTGATCATTGCTACCAGGACGCGGCCATGAAGGTATGACGAGGAGTTTGTAATTTTTAATCTTTTGTTATTTCAGATGATCACCCCACAGTGAGACGTCCACACCAATTGTGATGGTGAGACCCTAGCTGACCAGGATCCTTATTCCCCTGTAGACAGTGGGTTTCTTGGATGGCCAAGATGTCTACAAGGGGTTTCCGCAGGAAGTCCAGCTTTTTGGCTTGGGACGTTTGAGCCCTGGCTCCCATGATGTTTAGCATCCCTATTGACACTGAGGTGCCTGTGGCGCCTCAGGAGCGGTTGGGAGGGCCCTCTGGCCCCAACCCACCGCAGCTCATTTTGGCCATGCTCCACGTCTGTACTCCAACTCTCTCAGTGACAATGTCAGTTCCCTTGCTCTGACCTGATTTTTTGCAGGAATTTCAGTTTTTGGAATTTGCGTTATCTTTTCCCGCACATATCTCATGATGGTTCAATGCAGGGTGCTGATTGGATTCTGTGATTTTGGGGTTTGAATTTGGAGAATTGTGCACCGCATTTTCACCCATATTGCAGCTGAATTGTTCCTCAAAGAGTGCACGATTAATGTCGCTTGGTGACTCAATCAAGTTGCTGTGAAAATTTTCAACCTGGGCATATTGTTCTGATTGGTTGGCTCAGTGTATATCCGCTATGTCCTCTTGAATTTGTCCAGGGTCAATGGATGATTCCACATGTGCTGCCACCTCATCCGCTGCCCGCTTGCAGGCTTTTTGTGCTGCTTTGCATTGTTTATGTGTAACTGGGTCCACGATGGAGTAAAGTCCATCTTCACCCCAGCAGAATGGGTGGTGACTGTCAGACATTCTGGCGAAATTTTTGTTACTTTTGTCCATGGCTTCCTCACAGTAGTCTGCTTCTATTAAGCCCTCCTTCACGGGCATGCATGTTCCTTGTGTCCCAATGAACCGCAGTGGTTGCATATAGGCGGTGCACATTCTGGTGTGATTTGGAATGTGGATGACTGTCCCCCATCTGCAAAGTGAAACTCTGCTGTGTGGGGGATTCTTGATAGGTCAACTTCCACTTCAGGGAGCGAGTTGATCATGGCGATAGCTTTGCCTGTGCATAGGGTTGGCATTAGGCGAAATTGTTGTAGTCCAATTTGCATAATTTCTCCATAGGCTATGAGCCCTTTGCGGAGCTCCTCCCCAATTACCTGACGGGAAAGGTTGGTAGGGAGCGAGGTGAAGGAGATGAACAAAGTTTTCACTTTGTTCCATCTGGTGCGCGCGATGTGCACTATTCTTTTGCCCTCAGGAAGGGTAATTTTGATGCAGAATTTTGCTGCGGCATCTGCTTCTTTGGCTGTTTTGAAACCAATATCAATCCAGCTGCGGCCCATGTTGTTGGTGGTGACATATACCATGTGGGGAAAAGGGAGGGCTGTGCCTCACATGTTTTCTCCCACATGGTCAGGGACTCATCCCCAAGGAAGAGTCAAAGCCCATGTTCCACCTTTGAAAGGGGTTGGTTATATTGGATGTACATTTATTGATCTTGTTTTGTAGTAAATATCATAAACCTGGATGGTGTCTTAGTTTGTAGTTTCTTGGCGGCTTGGGTTCCTGGTCCCCCTCCAGGGCGTTTCTTGCCCTTGGGTGCACCGTTTTGTGCACCTCTAGATTCAACTCTCACCCAGGTTATATTAGATTTATTAGAATCGCCCATCGCTTCTGTGTGATTATCAAAAAATTGCTGCTCAAATCAAATTGTAGTAACTAAAGTGATTGTTATGGGAAAGAAAAGCTCAACACCAATAAAATCAACTAAAAACAATAAAATAAGTTATTGTGAATGATAATCAGTAAAGTTAGCATATATTGAGTATAAAATTAAAATTATTTTTCTAAAATGAACTGTTAGTATATTTAGTTATATGATAATATATATTATATATTATTTTTCATTTTTATATAAAATAGTGAGGTTTTAATAATGATATATAACTTTTCTCTCTCATTGAAATCACTAATTGAAACTGGTTTTTTTAAGACTAGGTAAGTTTGATAATTTCTTTGAGTAGATTAGTTTACACCCAATGTCAGGTAGTAGTTGGGCTAGCAAAATAAAGGGCACAGAGCCAGTCTTTTCACCGTCTAAAGTTTGTAAATGCCCCAGAAACACCGGTGGCCTAGATAAAAATAAGAAAATGGCAGTGATATTTCCCAGAGATTTTAGCCTGGCAAGCAAATTGCAACCAATTCATCAAAACTCTGCATTCCCAGCCCCTGTCATCCGTGGAGCATGGAGTTTGAGTTTTCCTGGATATTAACTTAACAGCGCTTTGGGAAAAGTTCTGTGGAGATGTTCACAAACACTTCCCAGATGCAGCATATGTTGCAACGCACTCTATGACACATGGTTGGTTGGATCTTGGGTTTAAGACTAAACAAGCAGCGGATGAAGATGCACAGGTACATGTGGTGGTAGACCTCTCAGATGGTCAAAAGGCGGTCAAGTCAAAGCGCACTCTATGGACTAAGTATAACCAAATTTTTGTTACATTTGACTTCCTCCCCATGAGGATCAAGTTCTCAGTGCTGGAGCACCACCTCATGGTTAGACTTAAAAGCTATGGTTAACATCACTCCTTCAAAATGCAATGCTTTATGCTTATGACAGACCTGTGCAAGGCAAAGCAATTGCAGTAATCACCTCAACCTTGGTCATCATGGAAGACTTCACTCAAATCCCCCAGACTGCAGTTGTGTTTATTGATGTGCAGTAATCCTGCCCATTCCATGTCATGGTGAATAGCGCGCCCTATCTACACCTTTTAGCATGCTTTTGGACACAAGGATCACACATGTCCTTCCAAAGAGGGCACCACTCAATATGAAAACCTCCCTAATGCAATGTGCAGCGCAGACTCCCATTATGAAACTGCCATTGACACTGATGCCGCCTTCCCATAGGGCATGCAGGAGTGTTACATTCAGGGTAAACATATGTCCCTTAAGGAGTGCAAGAAGGGCAAACAGGACCATAAAGCAGCGGCCAAGGCAGTGGCTACAGCCGCATTTATGATCCCATCTGCCCAGACCCAGGATGACATCAAGTCATTTGCAGCTGAAGCAGCTTGAGAATCAGCTCACAAATCAGATTGGGCCTGCCAACCTGCAGACCAGATGGGTGAGTCAGATTTCCCTGAGCAAAATTATCAAGCACTGATCAAAACTGATTCTTTCACCCACTTCCCTCCCAAAAATTTATCAACCTCCAATGATGCATCACAGGTACACAATGATGTGAAAAGGTGGTAAATTATCTAAAACCAAATCTGACAAATAATCACTCCAAAGGCAATCCTCTAGAATGATTACACTTCACCAGTGACTTGTGCGAAAAAAAAAGCTGCTGAGAAAAGTAGTAATGCAGCACAGGAAGGGTAAGGGGGCCCTTTCCATTGCACCTAAGGTACGATGGGGAGAGCCTTCACAATAGGAATGTTAAACATTGCTGGACTTAAGGCCTTGCCATCCCAGGCTAGAAAACTGATTTTCTTTAAAAAAATATACATGTGGACATCCTGGTCATTCAGGAATCACACTGTCCACATGGTGCCAAGTAAACATGGGCAATCATGATCCTCCCCTCCCTTTCTTTTTGGTCACCACACTGTGGGGTGCTTATACATGTGACTCATAGTTTTACTTTATTTCTAAAAATTTGTACCTCAATGGTGTGTGCTTGTAGTGTTCTTTTCATGGGATGATAAAGTGCATGCTATCATTAATGTTTATGCCCAACCTGTGCAAAGGCTTGCCAGGAATTCCTCTTGGCCATAACTTCCCTCTTGATTCCTCCTAATACATTTGTGGTGGGTGACTTGAACTTCTAGGCCAACCCAGCCACTGACCACTGGCCTTCAACGCCTAACCCCTCCTGCATGGGCACATCAAACTACACGTTCTAAAAGCCACTTTAGGGCTTTTTGATATCCTCCCCAAACATGCACAGCTGTTCCCCAACATGTCCCATCCCCATGTACACAATGGTCAGCTGAGGTCTATGCCCCACATTGACCTTATTCTTGCCCCGTTACACTTTCAGTCCCAGATTGCACAATTTAAGATGACGAAAATTGATTTTTCAATCACAGGTTGGTACTAATTTCCTTCACTTTGTCATGCCCTGCGGCACAGGCGCCAAAGTGGTGAAAACTTTGTCCAGCTGGGATAGTGTTGCCCAGGTTTTCCTCATTGGTGGACACCAAACTTTGGCACTGTAGTTTGCCACACCATTCTTTGTAGACCCACTTTTACCTGGTCAACCTTCAAAGAGAACATCATCTGTAAGGCACACTACATCTCATCGCATTGCTCATGGGCTGCTTCAGCGGTCATTATGCGCATTCTTGAAAAAATGAACCATCTGGAATCTAATGTCCCTGCTGCAGGCTACAGCCTGACATGAGGTCACAAGTGGGCAGAAGTGTCTTCTCATCTAAACGCACTATTAAGACAACACAAATCTCATGTTTGTGTTCAGTTTAAGGAAAAAAATATAATGGTGGGTGATACATGCTCCGCCTATTTTTTCTAAAAATTCTTTATGCTGCAATAGAGCTTGGCCTGCACACAGATGAGGCGGCTAGACCACTCCATAGCAAAAACTCCAGCTGAAGTGGCAACTGAAGTTTGAAACTATTACTCCAAATTTTTATTAATCCAATATAGTCTAATCAGCTGAAGTTTATAAAGTTCCTTGAAGGTGCACATACTCACACCATTTCCAAATACCCAGAGTTGATGAATTTAATTTAATTTATTACAGGGAAGGCCAACCATGGGACGGACACTTCTGAATATGACTCAGAAGAGACAAAACTTAGTACCAGGGGAGGCACCCCAGAGAAGCGACGCTATCTCTTGTTGCCAGCGGGAACGCCACTTATGGGGAGGGGGAGGAAACGTGTGAAGGGGCCATAGCCACAATTGAGCACATATGGAGGAAGGGGTCTGATTTGATGAACCAGACTGGGAACCAGGAGGAGACCAGCTGTCGGTGACGCGGTGGGAGGTATCCAAACATCCACACTTGAAAGTGGTCCACCAAATGAGACTGGAATCTGTGGACCGCTTCTTGGAGGGTGGGGGTGGAGCCTGCGATGGCATCTAAGACAATCGTGTGGATGTTCCAAATGGTGATTGCAACCACCAAAGCATGAAGGGAGGGCGGAAGAGGGGAGGCCATTGATAGAGCGAACATATCTCTTGAAAGACTGAAGGGATGCGTTTGATCCTGGCCCAGAAGACGTTGAACTTTGCGCCAAATCACTTTAGAGGTAGGGCACTTCTCCAGGCGGTAAAACAGCGTTCCATACTGGCCACACATGACACAGGATGAATGTAAAGCGTTAGAGCGCTCAGCTGTATAATACACCCGCCTCAGGCAGCGCCACATATGGGAGCAGACTTGAGGTTGCAACAGAGGATGGTGTACATATTTCCAGATATTTTTTTGGGTCTCAATGGAGTAAGGGATGTCCATCATGTCCAGGTAGTCCACCCTGGATAGGACATGGGGCCGAATGGGGATCACTCCATCATGGATGGGTAGCCCCTGTACCTCTTGTGTGAAATGAGGAGAGGGGCGGCCTCTTTGGGTTGTATGTTCACTAATACGAATTCTCCACTCAGCGCTCCGCATGGAGAGTAGGATTCGTTTGTAGTGGGTTTTAGCTCCGTGAGGACCTGTGGCCAATGTGTGAATAGCGAGGTATTTCATCAGGGAGTGGGGGTTCGATGGATTGTTGAGGCCCAAGGCGCGAGAGAAGTTGTAGTGGGCTGCGCGGGACCAGTGTTGGGAGGGGAGTGTAGGGGTGGTGACGGCCGCAATCCAGGTGCCCAGGATCTTGGCGGCATGGGCTTTGAAGTCAAGCAGGCCCATGCCACCATGATGTTGAGGGCCAAACATGACCTCTAGCCGCGCTGGTGGAGGGCGGCCCGACCAAATCCATCCCTGCAGCAAGGCGTACAAGGATTTGTAGAAGCTTGGGGAGAAGGGGATGGCATGGGCTCCAAACCAGACTTTGGAGAGGAGCATGGAGTTGGCTAAAACAATCCTGCCAGTAAGGGAAGTAGGGTGGGCTCTTAGAGAGGCGATTCGCTTCATCACATTATCCAGAATATGGCACTCCATTACTGCTGACGCATATCCGCCCACCTCCATCCACACGCCCAGATGGCGTACTGGTCCTATGGTAGGACGTGGCACAAAGGGGAGCACCAGTGGGGCGGTGTGTTTTGAATTAGTAGGGCGAGGACGTGGGCGAGCAGATGGGCTGGGTTGGGAACTAATTGCTGGGGTCCAGCAGTTCTGAAACTGACCAAGGAGGATGATTTCAGTTTTGGAAGCGTTTAGTGCCGCGTTGCTTACCTGGGAATACTACTGGATGAGAGCTTCAAGCGCGCGTGCATCTTGATTATTAGACACCCCCACCACACGATCATCTGTGAACGCCATTATCTTGACTGGGGCTTGGCCTGGCACGTGGACCCCAGTGAGTTGGGCATTCACATTTCGCAGTATTGGGTCAAGGATGAAGTTGTATAAGAGTGGGCTGAGGGGGTCCCCTTGTCACAAGCCTCTTTGAGGGCGACTACTTCCGTTAGGAAGCCAGGGCCACGCACTGCCATTGTTGCAGATTCTGAGAGCAGCATTACCCAGTTGATGAAGCGAGGGGTAAGCAGAATTGATTGAGGCAGGCCCTGAGGTATTCCCAGTTTAAACTATCATAGGCCTTTTGTTGGTCCAAGAATACAAGTGCCCCAGAGGCTGTGGACTGACATACATTAGCCACAGAGTGCATATTATCCTAAAATGACCTTCTGGGGATGAGACTGAATTGTTCTGGGGAGATGGTGGCAGATGCTACAGTCCCTAAATGGTTAGCCATGATTTTTGTTAAAATTTTGGTGTCTGTGTTTGTTAGAGAAATGGGGCGCCAGTTGGCTAAGTCTAGCTTATCCCCTTTCTTGAAGAGTGTGACAGTGAAGGCCTCATTTCCTCCTGGTAGGAGGCGCGTTTCCATCAGGCTTTAGTTAAGTGAGGTGAGCAGCAATGGGGGTATATATTTGAAATATTTTTTATAGAACTCATATGGAATGCCATCTGGGCCTGGGCATTTTCAGTTTGGTGCACTGCAAATGGCTGTCCATAATTTGTTCAGAGTAATCAAATTCATTATTTCCAGATATCAGAAAATGGAGCAGATGTGGGCTCGGTTGAGAAATTCCGCCACTTCTGCCAGCTGAATTGGGTTAGAGCGGTACAACTCAGAGTAATACTGTTGCGTTTTGATCGCCACTTCAGCCGGTGTATCCGCAATGGGATTATCCAATCTTCGCACCTGTGTGCAGGCCACACTCTGGCGTGGTGCAAAAAAAAATTTTTAAAGAAATGTGCGGTGCACTTGTCGCCTTTTGTGATGCGTGTGGCCCTGTACTGAACACAAACCCGATGTTTGTGTTGTCTTTCAAGTGTGTTGAGGTGGGCAGCAGCCTCTGCCCACTTCCATCCCCATGCAGAGCTGTATCCTGTAACTGGGATGTTGGACTCCAAGTGTGCCAATTCTGCCAGAGCGTGCGAGATAACTGCTGATGTGGCTTGTGAGTGTCTGGAGGAGAGATGGCAAGAGTGGCGGATGGTGTCATCTTTGAAGTTGCCCATGTGGATATGGGGTCCGCACAAAATGGTGCAACAAACTTTTTGCCAAAGTTGCCTCTTCTACCCACGTGGAAAATCCTGGCGACCCAAGCTTGGGGGGTGGATTTTGTACCAATGTGGGGCCTTAGCAGCCATGACAGGTAGGTGGTAGGTTAGTGAGACCAGTCAATGGTTGGAGAATTCCAATTTTGTTGTCTCGAAGTGGGAGATGTGGGGTTGGAATTTCGCCGGTGTTAGAATAATGTCAATGCGAGTCATGGACCTTAATTGGCCATTGTGGACGTGGGGACGCATCATGTTTTTGAGCAGCGGGGCATGTCATGGCAGCGCATCCATTAACCCAAGGGTGGCCTTTAGAACGTGTAGTTCTACATGACCCTGGGGGCGTGGGGTGAGGAAGGCCACCAGTCCATTGGTGTGTTTAGCCAACAGTTCATGTCGCCAACTAGGAAGGAGTCTGGGGGTAGCGGGAGGGATTTGACCAATGAAAAATTCCTGATGCTTGTGTGAACCATTTGGGGCATAGATGTTGACAATTGCGTATGCTACATCAGCCCACAAGAAGGTGACAACAAGCGCTCAGCCATTAAGGAATGTTTCTAAGGATAAAAATTTGAAAAAATTATTTTTCTGAATTAGCACCCCACAGTGCATTGACCAAAAGGATAGGGATGGGAGGAGCATTGTTTTCCAAGCTTCCTCAGAACCTCGTGGACAGTGGGACTCTTGGATGGCCAGGATATCCATGGGTAAATTGTGTTGTAAAAAACTCAGTTTCCTAGCCTGGGATGGGGAAGCCTTGAGTCCAGCGATATTCAACGTCCCTAGAGTGAAGTTTTCCCCATCACACCTTAGGTGCAAGGGGGTGGGCACCTGGGCCCACCATCCTCTTCTAGATCCCCGCGGGCCTTCACAGCAGTGTGGGTGTTAGCAGCAACACTATTGGAGTTTTTGTTAATTTTTGCAGAAAGAGTCGCATTGGCTTTAGCCTTTGCTTTTTGTTTTCCCAACATCAGACAAATTTTTTGCGGTGCGGGTGAGTTTGGTGCACCGTTGAGCGGGTCAAAAAAAATTTTCAGTTGGGATGGGTCCCAAGTCAGTTTTAACTGGAGCTTGGGTGCAACGATTGGGTGAGATTGAATCTCCCATTGGATCCTCAGATTGAGTGGCCCACTTGGCATGGGCTTCTCAATCTGATTGGTTGATGGATTCCCAAGTTGCTTTCACCACGAAGGTCTCCATGTCCTCCTGGCGTTGTGAGTGTGGGATAGTGGTGGTGGCTTTGGCCGCTTCCTTGGCTGCGGCCCTATGGGCCTGCTTGGCCTTCTTCTGCTCTTGTGGGGAGATAGGCTTTACCAGTAAGTAGCAGCCTTGTGCTCCCCACGGGAAGGCCTCCTTGGTGCTTGCAGTTGGTTCATAGTGCGCCTCTCCACTGGCCATGGCTGCTGAGGGGTGCTCTTGGAATGTGATGCCCTCCTTGATGGGGCATGCGTGTGCCTTATGGCCAAACGTGTCACAGTGGGTGCAAATGGGGGGCGCGCTGTCCACGGTCACCCAGAATGGGTGGGTGGTATGCCCTGAGATATCAATAAAAGTGGAGTGCGGAATCTGGGTTAGGTCCTTCACGATCTCCTCAGTTGGGGTCAGCACTGTGATGGCTTTGCCAGTGCACAGGTGTGGCATCAGCGTGAAGCGTTGCATTTCAAAAGATTGTATTTCGCCATATATGGCGAGACCACCTTTCAGGTGTTGTTCCAAATTTCACGTTTTACCATAGTAGGAAAAAAGTTGAACATGAGGAAAATTTGGTTTGATTTTGTCCATATGGTGCATTTAGTTTCGATGACCCATTGCCCTTTGGGGAGGTTGACCACTATGCGCACCGCTGCAGCCTTGTCTGCTGCTGTTTTGCTTTTGAAACCTATGTCCAGCCAACCGCGTGACATGGAGTGAGGTGCAACGTACACCGCGGTCAGGAAAATTGGGTGTACATCTTCACAAAATTTTTCCCATAAGGCCATTTTTTGGATGTCCAGAAACATGCAGACTCCGAATTCCACTGACAAAAGTGGTTGGGAGTGTGGCGTGTTGATGTACTGGTTGCATCGTGCTTGCCATGCGAGTATCTCTGAGGAAATAGAGACCGCCAGTTTCTTAGTATTTTTGTCAATTCCGCCGGATTCTATGGGGCGTTTTCAAACGTTGGAGGCCGCGGGCCTTCTGCCTGCTCCTCTTACCTTGCTTGCCCAACTGCTCCCCAATATGGGCGCAGACTAATCTCCTCTGTGAGATTATCAAACTAGATTCAGTCTTGAATTGAATAGGATGCAATAGTGATTGCAACGAGAAAGAAAAGTCCCTAGCTCCTCCAGAGTTGATGAATTTAATTTCTCAGGATAAACTCTGGTATGCTGTTTACAGTGCACCGCACAGAAAATGCCCAGGTTTAGATGGGATTCCATATGTGTTCTATAAGAGATATTTTAATTTTTTTCTCCTCTTTGTTGCTTGCCTTTATAAACCAGTGTCTTTTAGAAACGCGTCTCCTTCCTGGGGGCCAGGAGGCGTACACAATAATGCTGTATAAGAAAGGAGATAAGCTGTACTTGGCAAACTGGCGCCCCATATCACTTACTAATACTGATATTAAATTAACCGCTAAATTATGGCCAACCTTCTAGGGAAACTGCCTCTTATATAATCTCCTCTGAGAAATTCATTTTTATTCCCAAGTGGTCTATATGGGACAACATACACACTATAGCCAACTTCTGCCAATCCACAGCTATTAGGGCACTTGTTTTATTAGATCAGCAGAAGGCTTATGATAGGTCAACTGGGATTACCTCAAAGCCTGCCTCCACAAGTTCCACCTCCCCCATTGGTTCATTAATTGGGTAATATTGCTTATGGAATCCGCCACAATGGCTGTGCATGGCCCGCGCTTCCTCACTAGTGTGATTCATCCAAAAGGCCTCCAAGGGGACCCTCTAAGCCCACACTTGTACAACTTCAGCCTCAACTCACTTTTATGCAATGTGAATGTCTGCCTTACTGGTGTCAATGTGTAGGCAAAGCACCAGTTAAGATGCTGGCATTTTCTGACAATTGTGTGGTTGGGGTGTCTAACAACCAAGAAGTACGTGCACTAGAGGCTGCTACCCAGGATTACTCCAGTCAGTAACGCTGCATTTAACACCTCCAAAACCTAAATCACGCTCCTCATCCAGTACCAAGCCCGCTGGTCACCAGCACCCTGTTACCTACCTGCTTCAGCAGCTAGCTCACAGGTTCTTTTACCCTGCCCACCCATACTGCCCAGTTTGGACTCCCTTTTTGCCAAGACCCACTGCTGGTCCAGTACGCCATTTGGGATTGTGGCTGGAGGTGGGATGGTACGCCTCATTGGTGATGGAACACCATATTCTAGACAATGTCACAAAGTGCATCGCTTCCTTCAGAGCCCACCAGACTACTCTACCAGGCTTGGTTGTGCTTGCCAACTCTATGCTCCTGTCCAAAGTCTGGTTTGTGGCCCATGTTATCGCCTTTTTCCCATCTTTCTTCACCTCATTATATGCCCTCCTGCAAGGGTGTCTTTGGTTAGGCCGCCCACCGCCAGTGCGCCTGGATGTCATGTTGGCCCTCACTATAGTGGAGGTATGGGCCTGCTCAACTTTGAGGCCCAAGCTACCAAAACACTTGGCACCTGGCTTGCTGCAGCCACCAACCCCACACTCCCAGACCAGCACTGATCACGCACAACCTGCTCCAATTTTTCCCATGCCCTGGGACTCATCAAATTTTATCCACCCCCATTCTCTACTAAACTATCTGGCCTCTCATCCCTCTGCCGTGGGACCGCATGGGATGCTTCCCCACTTTAAACAAATTCTCCTCTTCATGTGGAGTGCTGAGTGGACAATCAGCATCAGTGGACACACCGCCCAGAGGGGTCACCCTATTCCCTGTTTCAAACAAGAAGTCCATGGGCAATTCATTTTAAACAACCTGATACCCAACGTCCCCACCTCATTGCCTGTGTGGACTACCTTGACAAGATTGACATCCCATACTCTTTAGAGGCCCAAAAGAACAATTGGTGGTACACACAATATCCTCTTTTACTACCCCAAATTTGCGCCCATGTATGGAGATGTTTGAGAAAAGTGTACCACATAAATGAGTGGTTCAATGCCTCTCAAACAACATACGTTGTATGCAGTCAGTATTAATACTTAGTTTATCGCTTGGAAGATTGCCTGCCTTCACAGGCGATTAAGTGGATTTTATGCGCCTCTTTTGCCAGGAGAGTAAACTAGCTTACAACATGTCTAAAAACATCTTCACCTTTTCCATGAACTCCCCTATCCACCCTTTTGCTCCACGCCTTAATTGTTGCAATAGCACTATAAATGATCCACACCATTGTCCTTGATGCACTCTGTGGCACTACCTCAACCCTCCATGAAGCTGTGCCTCACTTCCATTCCCACCTAATGGATCACTTTCAAGAGTGGCTGTTTGGCCACCTGCCATCCCACCAAAGCTGGTTGGTGTCATCCTGGTTCCACATCTGGTTCCTCTTGTTGAACCCTTTCTTCACTTGATTCAGTTTTGGCCCAGGCCTCACCTGTCACTCCCCCTCTTCCTTCCAATGGCAGTCTCACTGGCAACTGGAGGTAGCTATGGCTCCGCTAAGGTGCCCCCTGTTATTTCCTGGTGTTTTGTAGTTGAGGTTTATTGCAAGTATCCATTTTATGGCTAGCCTTCCCCAAATAAAAATTTAAAAATGATATATAGAGATAGTGATTTTGAAAATCAAAATTATAAAAAAGAACTACTTTTTAAAAAATGCACAAAACTTTTTAGAAAAAAGACCTCCTTTATTTTTCTTAAAATAAAAATTAAGCTTAAAAAATAGGAAAAAAAATAACAAGCTCCAAATGAAATAAGATGGGAAAAAGAGCCTCCTTTTTGCTACAAGTGCTGAGATAAAATTTTTTAAAAAGGCTCTTAAAAAGATAAATTAATCAATAAATTATAAATACTCAATAAAACCCTTTTTGAAGTTGGTGCCATATAATAAACTGGTTATGATAGGTATTTCAATATATACCATTTCTTCAATTTTAACATTTTGTACCTTAATTTGAATATTTTGCAAATTGATTTCAACATTTTTCAAATCAATTTCAACATTTTATCTATTGTATTTATTTGAGGTTAGCCAACCAGTGGATGGACATTACTGAAACTAAAACTTAAAACTAAAAATTAATGTAACTAATTGGTTCAGACAAAAAACCCCAAATGAGCGGATTATATTAAATACTTCAAATGAACACAACTAACCAGGTGGGCAGTGGAAACCGCTTATCCCATCATGGCAGAAGGGGAGGGGGCTTGGGGGCTCATCTTTGGCAGCAGCTTCCTCCTCCCAGATTAGGGTACATACCAAGGCGAACAGTAAGAGTGTTGGGGTATCAGCAGCATGTGGTTCAATATTGCTAATTATTGGTATTTTATGGAAATTGCCAGCTAGGTAAATGGCACTGAGATATCTGGTTAAAGCTTTTTCAGCTTTATTGAGGCCATCTGGGAGTTTAATGAACGTGGCAATGTTGGTTTAAGTAATTTTTGCTTTTGGGTTTTGTGCTATAGTTGCCACGTTCTGGATAGCATTGTTAACGTTTTTAAGTAGCTGGTTCACTGTGATTTTTTTGGGGGGTGAGGGTTGAGGGGATAACTGGAGGTGGAATTCCTCCTGTAAGCATCGCCACTGATTTGGTGACAGCTTTGCAGAGGTGATGATAATCTGGTGTTGCAGCTGCTTTGACTGCAAGCTGGTGGTCACTGCAAAATGATTTGACATTTGGCTGTGGGTTATATAGATGTGGGAGGCATTTGGCGTCCCATTCTGCATTAAAAAACTGCTTAATTTGCAGAGATGATTCTTCAATGAGATTATCTGATTCATCTATTTCAGCCAATAACTCCCATGGGTTCTGGTTGAATTGAATTGGGAAATCAGAGTACAGTTGAGGTTTGGTTGATTCATTGAGGGAAGCATGGGATTGGACTAGGGTCCAGACTGATACTTGATTGAAGGAATCATGTGTGGCACTGGGCTGAGGAGGAGTCTGATTGGTGGCTGAAGGTGAAGCTGCAGCCTCATGTTTTTGGGGTGGGGGAGGTAGGATTGTACCCCATGCCAGAACTTGTGTGGGGTGGGTGGCAAATTGGAAATTGGTGGATGAGAAATCTGATCTGTCAGAAGTGACTAAGGAGGGTCGCTTGCATTTTTAGTGGTCAAACCCAAAACAGGATGGAAAAATCATCTGCCCACCCTTGACGCGGGCCCAAAATGGATGGTCAGGGGCTAAAGGAATAATGGCCTGAGGGGGAATTAACACGGCAATTTTATTGAATTCAGGGCTGATCATGGCATATGCCCAAGGCCCAGAAAGTTGTGTGGCCCCATTTGGGACCACGAATTGTAATATGGGGTTGGAGCCATAGGCTGCCAAACTGTCCATTAGCTTCTGGTGGAGCACTGCAGGGGGAAGGTGGGTGGACAAACCAGTAAACTGGACCACCAAAGTGGTGTCCTCTGGGAGCTGGGTCCAAGTTGTGGGAAGAGGTGTACCTTGGAATACCAGGGGCACAGTTGCTGCAGTGGAGGCGTCAGCTTCACAGGTGAATCTGAGATCAAAATACCCCTTATAGGGACTTAAATCTATAAATCTGGCAGGTGCCATCACCGCCTGTGCCATTTTGATAATGGCTTGGTCATGGTATGGGAAGATTTTCCCATATTTGACCCTTAGGCCATAGCGCATGTTTCTCTGGGGTGCACTAGGGGGCAGCGAGGTACTGCTTGGGTATGAGCAAGGTGGGCGTTGAGAACCTTGGGAGGAATGAATCATCCCATAGTTTAAAATAACTGGGTGAGCCAGTATGAGCATGTTTTCCTGCTGGATGGATAATGGTAGGGGAGTTTTGCCGCTGCCCCACACTGGAGCAGCTGGCAGAGAATCTGAGGACATAGGATCTAAACTACAACAGGTGATTAAAATTACTTTCTTATTAATTTGTGTAATTTTCTTGGAAAGTTACGCCAAGTGGAAAAAGAAAAATCCACTAGAACCAGAAGTGTTATCCTAGCAGGTTTTTTAACAAAGCAGTCAAACATTTTACATATTAATTCAACATTTTACAAGATTGATTTCAAAAATTCACATTTTAATTTTTAATAATATACTTTAAACTTCAATATTTTATTATTTTCTAATATTTTAGTTCTGAAAACTAATATTTTATTATTCAATTTCAATATTATTAGTTATAACCCTGAAAAACTATTCTTTCTCATTGCAATCACTATTGCAACCTATTCAATTCAAGACTGAATCTAGTTTGATAATCTCACAGAGGAGATTAGTCTGCGCCCATGTCAGTGAGCAGTTGGGCAAGCAAAGTAAGAGGAGCAGGTGGAAGGCCCGTGGCCTCCAACATTCAAAAACGCCCCAGAGAATATGGCAGAATTGACAAAAATACTAAGAAACTGGTGGTCACTATTTCCCCAGAGATACTTGAATGGCAAGCACGATGCAACCAGTACATCAACACGCCACACTCCCAGCCACTTTTGTCAGTGGAATTTGGAGTCCGCGTGTTTCTGGACATCAAAAAACGGCCTTATGGGAAAAATTTTGTGAAAATGTACACACAATTTTCCTGACCGCGGTGTACGTTGCACCTCACTCCATGTCATGCAGTTGGCTGGACCTAGGTTTTGAAAGCAAAAGGGCAGCAGACAAGGCTGCAGCAGTGCGCATAGTGGTCAACCTCCCCAAAGGGCAATAGGTTGTTGAAACTAAATGCACCAGATGGATAAAATTGAACCAAATTTTCCTCACGTTTGACTTCTTGCCTACTATGGTAAAACGTGACAATTTGAACAACACCTGAAAGATGGTCTCGCCGTATATGGCGAAATACAATCTTTTGAAATGCAACGCTTCACACTGATGCCACACCTGTGCACCGGCAAAGCCATCACAGTGCTGACCCCAACTGAGGAGATCGCAAAGGACCTAACCCAGATCCCGCACTTCACTTTTATTGATATTGCAGGGCATACCACCCACCCATTCTGGGTGACCGTGGACAGCGCGCGCCCCCCATTTGCACCCACTGTGACACTTTTGGTCATAAGGCACACGCATGCCCCACCAAGTAGGGCATAACATTCCAAGAGCACCCCTCAGCGGCCATAGCCAGCAGAGAGGCGCACTATGAACCAACTGCAAGCACCAAGGAGGCCTTCCCGTGGGGAGCACAAGGCTGCTACTTACTGGTAAAGCCTATCTCCCCACAAGAGCAGAAGAAGGCCAAGCAGGCCCATAGGGCCACGGCCAAAGAAATGGTTAAAGCCACCACCGCTATCCCACATTCACAACGCCAGGAGGACATGGAGACCTTCATGGTGGAAGCAACTCAGGAATCCATCAACCAATCAGATTGGGAAGACCATGCTGAGTGGGCCACTCAATCTGAGGATCTGATGGGAGATTTGATCTCACCCAATCATTGCACCCAAGCTCTGGTCAAAACTGACTTGGGACCCATCCCAACTGAAAAAAAACTTTTGACCCACTCAATGGTGCACCAAACTCACCTGCACCGCAAAAATTCGTCCAACGTTGGGAAAACAAAAAGCAAAGGCTAAAGCCAATGTGACTCTTTCTGCAAAAATTAACAAAAACCCCGATAGCGTTGCTGCTAACACCTACACTGCTGTGAAGGCCCGCGGGGAGCTAGAAGAGGATGGTGGGCCCAAGTGCCCACCCCCTTGCACCTAAGGTGTGATGGGGGAAACCTTCATTCTAGGGACGTTGAATATCGCTGGACTCAAGGCCTCCCCATCCCAGGCTAGGAAACTGAGTTTTTTACAACACAATTTACCTGTGGATATCCTGGCCATCCAGGAGTCCCACTGTCCATGAGGTTTCAAGGAAGCTTGGAAAACAATGCTCCTCCCATCCCTATCCTTTTGGTTGATGCACTGTGGGGTGCTAGTTCAGAAAAATAATTTTTTCAAATTTTTATCCTCAGAAACATTCCTAAATGACCGAGTGCTTATTGTCACCTTCTCATGGGCTGATGTAGAATATGCAATTGTCAATATCTATGCCCCAAATGGTGCACACAAGCATTGGGAATTTTTATCATCAGTAAAATCCCTCCCACTACCCCCAGACTCCTTCATAGTCAGTGACATGAACTGTTGGCTAAACACACCAATGGACCGGTGGCCTTCCTCACCCCACACCCCCCAGGGTCATGTAGAACTATGCGTTCTAAAGGCCACCCTTGGGTTAATGGATGCACTGCCGCGGCATGCCCCACTGCTTGAAAACATGACACGGCCCCAAATTCACAACGGCCAATTAAGGTCCATGACCCGCATTGACATTATTCTAACACCGGCGAAATTCCAACCCCACATCTCCCACTTCAAGACAACAAAATTGGAATTCTCCGACCATTGACTGGTCTCACTAACCTACCACCTACCTGTCACAGCTGCTAAGGCCCCACATTGGTACAAAATCCGCCCCCCCCCCCCCCCCCCGAGCTCAGGTTGCCAGGAATTTCCACGTGGGTAGAAGAGGCAACCTTGGCAAAAAAGTTTGTTGCACCATTTTGTGTGGACCCCATTTCCACATGGGCAACTTTCAAAAATGACTCCATCTGCCACTCTCGCCATCTCTCCTCCAGACGCTCACAAGCCACATCAGTGGTTATCTCGCGCACTCTGGCAGAATTGGCACACTTGGAGTCTGACATCCCAGTTACAAGATACAGCTCTGCGTGGGGATGGAAGTGGGCAGAGGCAGCTACCCACCTCATTGCACTCAAAAGACAACACAAACTTTGGGTTTGTGTTCAGTACAGGGCCACACGCATCACAAAAGGCGATAAGTGCACCGCACATTTCTTTAAAAAAAATTTTCACCATGCCAGAGTGTGGCCTGCACACAGGTGCGAAGATCGGATAATTCCATTGCGGACACGCTGGCCAAAGTGGCAATTGAAACGCAACAGTATTACTCCAAGTTGTACCACTCTGACCCAATTCAGTTGGCAGAAGTGGCGGAATTTCTTGACCAAGCCCACATCTGCTCCATTTTCTGATACCCAGAAATAATGAATTTAATTACTCCAAATGTTTTATGGACAGCCATTTGTGGTGCACCAAACTGAAAATGCCCAGGCCCAGATGGCATTCCATATGAGTTCTACAAAAAGTATTTCAAAGATATATCCCCATTGCTGCTCACCTCACTTAACTAAAGCCTGATGGAAACGCGCCTCCTACCAGGAGGACATGAGGCCTTCACTGTCACACTCTTCAAGAAAGGGGATAAGCTAGACTTAGCCAACTGGCGCCCCATTTCTCTAACAAACACAGACACCAAAATTTTAACAAAAATCATGGCTAACCGTTTAGGGACTGTAGCATCTGCCACCTTCTCCCCAGAACAATTCAGTTTCATCCCCAGAAGGTCATTTTGGGATAACATGCACTCTGTGGCTAATGTATGTCAGTCCACAGCCTCTGGGGCACTTGTATCTTGGACCAACAAAAGGCCTATGATAGAGTAAACTGGGAATACCTCAGGGCCTGCCTCCATCAATTTCGCTTACCCCTCGCTTCATCAACTGGGTAATGCTGCTCACAGAATCTGCAACAATGGCAGTGCGTGGCCCTGGCTTCCTAACGGAAGTAGTCCGCCCTCAAAGAGGCTTGTGACAAGGGGACCCCTTAGACCACTCTTATACAACTTCAGCCTTGACCCACTACTGCAAATGTGAATGCCCAACTTACTGGGGTCCATGTGCCAGGCCAAGCCCCAGTCAAGATAATGGCGTTTGCAGATGATCGTGTGGTGGGGGTGTCTAATAATCAAGATGCACGCGCGCTTGAAGCTCTCATCCAGTAGTATTCCCAGGTAAGCAACGCGGCACTAAACGCTTCCAAAACTGAAATCATCCTCCTTGGTCAATTTCAGAACTGCTGGACCCCAGCAATTAGTTCCCAACCCAGCCCATCTGCTCGCCCACGTCCTCGCCCTACTAATTCAAAACACACCGCCCCACTGGTGCTCCCCTTTGTGCCACGTCCTACCATAGGACCATTATGCCATCTGGGCGTGTGGATGGAGGCAGGCGGATACATGTCAGCAGTAATGGAGTGCCATATTCTGGATAATGTGATGAAGAGAATCGCCTCTCTCAGAGCCCACCCTACTTCCCTTACTGGCAGAATTGTTTTATCCAACTCCATGCTCCTCTCCAAAGTCTGGTTTGGAGCCCACGCCATCCCCTTCTCCCCAAGCTTCTACAAATCCTTGTACGCCTTGCTGCAAGGATGTCTTTGGTTGGGCCGCCTTCCACCAGTGCGACTTGAGGTCATGTTTGGCCCCCAACATCATGGTGGCATGGGCCTGCTTGACTTCAAATCCCATGCCGCCAAGATCCTGGGCACCTGGATTGCGGCCGTCACCACCCCTACACTCCCCTCCCAACACTGGTCCCGCGCAGCCCACTCCAACTTCTCCCGCGCCTTGGGCCTCAACAATCCATCAAACCCCCACTCCCTGATGAAATACCTCGCTTCACATACATTGGCCACAGGTCCTCACGGGACTAAAACCCACTACAAATGAATCCTCCTCTCCATGCGGAGCGCTGAGTGGAGAATTCGTATTAGTGAACATACAACCCAAAGAGGCCGCCCCTCTCCTCAGTTCACACAAGAGGTACAGGGGCTACCCATCCATGATGGCGTGATCCCCATTCGACCCCATGTCCTATCCAGGGTGGACTACCTGGACATGATGGACATCCCTTACTCCATTGAGACCCAAAAAATATCTGGAAATATGTACACCATCCTCTGTTGCAACCTCAAGTCTGCTCCCATGTGTGGCGCTGCCTGAGGTGGGTGTATCATACAGCTGAGCGCTCTAACGCTTTACACTCATCCTGTGTTGTGTGTGGCCAGTATGGAACGCTGTTTTACCGCCTGGAGAAGTGCCCTACCTCTAAAGTGATATGGCGTGAAGTTCAACGTCTTCTGGGCCAGGATCAAATGCATCCCTTCAGTCTGTCAAGAGATATGTTCGCTCTATCAATGGCCTCCCCCTTCTGCCCTCCCTTCATGCTTTGGTGGTTGCAATCGCCATGTGGACCATCCACACGATTGTCTTAGAGGCCATCGCAGGCTCCACCCCCACCCTCCCAGAAGCGGTCCACAGATTCTGTTCCCATTTGGTGGACCACTTTCAAGCGTGGATGTTTGGATACCTCCCACCACATTGCCGACAGCTGGTCTCTTCCTGGTTCCTAGTCTGGTTCATCAAATCAGACCCCTTCCTCCACACGTGCTCAATTGTGGCTATGGCCCCTTCACACGTTCCCTCTCCCTCCCCACAAGTGGTGTTCCCGCTGGCAACAAGAGATAGCATCGCTTCTCTGGGGTGCCTCCCCTGGTACTAAGTTTTGTCTCTTCTGAGTCATATTCAGAAGTGTCCATCCCATGGTCAGCCTTACCCACAATAAATTTAAAATTCAATATTATTAGTTCTACTGACTTCATTATATCTAGTTCTAGCTACCAACTCATTTATTTCCTCAGATCAAAATTTTTCTTTTGTTGGATTAAAATTTGTATAAAAAGATAAAAAAACTTTTTTAGATAGGAAAAAAGAGTGGGCAATAATATGCTTGCCTCTATTTTAGCAGGAACAATAAAATAAAACTATTTTCAAAAATTGTGTTGGTGTAGAAATATAAAATGATGAAATTATTTAAAAGATATTGAAAATGATTTGTAAAATGTTGAAATCAAAGGAAAATGGTATATATACTCATTACTATAAATTTTAAGTTGCTTTTTAGTTTACACTTGGACCCAATCCAATATAGGCTTTAATTTTTATATGTGAGCAAAATCTTATAAGTGAGTTTGGAAGATGGCACTGACTTCAAAAAGAGTTTTATTAAGTATTTATAATCCCTTACTTATTTCATACTTTTTAGAGCCATTTGTTGGATTTTAAGCTCTTTACTTAAGCTTGCTGGTGCATCTGGCATCTAAATTCCATCAATTATTCACAGGAGAAGTCAAACTTGCTACTGCTAAGTTAAATATGTTGTAGGAGGTTTTTTGACCATTTAATTGTAAAAATTGGGAAACTTTAAACAATAGCAATAAGTGTTTTTTTATATAGTTTTATTATATGAAGTGATGCAGGGGGAATGAAAGCAAAACCTCTTATTATGTCACTGCTTATTATTATAATTCACCAAGGGTTCAAAGTGCAATACATATCAAATTCATTATTAATTTTTGAGCCTAATTAAAAATATTGACATTTAACCTATTGGGGCTCTTGAATATTGGCTTGATTTAAGGAAATGGCCAATTTAGGGTTGAAAGTAGGTATGATATGTCTATGAGGCAAATATTTTATATTTATGAGCCAATAACCTTGGTATAAAATAGTTGCTCCTTGAGAGACCCCCTCTAAGGCTATAAAAGGGGGTCCCATGACATAGGTGCTTGAATCAAATTGTAAGTAGGCTAGGGTGGAACCACTTAAGGACTCCCTAATTGCACCACTTGATTGGTGCAATCCACCCCCTAAACTCATGCTATTTGGCCGAGTATAAAATAAAATTATTGCCCAATTCAAAGGGTTCCACCTAGAATTTGCCAGGGTCTTTAGGCTAATTTTTTTCTTATTTTAATCCTTATTTTGACCCAAATCACTCTTGTTACATAATTGAACTTGTAATTGTCTGACATTACCCCCTTCAAGAGTGTTAAGGGGGAATAAGAGCGCAGGAAACATCCATGAACTTGGTTAATTGATTTCTGTAGCAAGGGTCTTTATAGAATATTCATTGCCCCTCTTATAGGTGAAGACAAAAGGTCCCTCCCAGATGGATCCAAGATTATTACTCATATCTGTGACGTGATTATGGTAGTATAATACCAAATCAGAGAGTTGAAAAGTGGGCAATAGAGGCCTGGACTCATTGATGGCCTGTCCCTCTTTAGTGATCGTTTTAGCCAAGTTAGCCCTAGCCTCCAATTGTATCTGAATGATGTGCTAGGAAATTTTTCCATGGCCTTGTCAGGATCATCTGAGGTACCAGTAAAAACATCTTTGGCTAATAGAGAAGGTATCCCAGGTTGTCACCCATATAGAATGCAGAAGGTAGACATTTTGAGAGTCTGATGGTAACTAATGCAATAAGGCATAAGTGAACTAGGCAGAAACTGGTCACAGTGTAAAGGGTCAAAGGCGGCCATTTTCAGAAGTATAGATACCAAGGTCCCATTAACTCTTTCAACTGTTTCATTGGTAGAGGGGCTGTAGGGGCTGAAAAAAAGCTGTTTAGCCCCATAGAAGAAGCTAGCATCTTGACCACTCTAGAGGTAAATTTTTTTCTATTGTCACAGAAGAGGACTTAGAGAAATCAATGGTGTGTGAAGATATGTTGGTGAAGAAAAATGGCAGTAGCTTTTGAAGTTTGGGCAGGGAGAGCCACTGCTTTGATCCATATTGTGAAGTGGTCAATACCTACCAGTATGTAATGTTTCCCACTGGTAATCTGGGTTTGAGGTCCTACTATGTCTAAACTGACCATGTGAAAAGGTTGCTGAGATGTAGTGGGTTAGTATTGGTATTTGGTATTGAAGTGGGATTGCTTTTTACAGGTTAAGTAGGCATCCAAGACTTCAATAATAGATTCCATGATGCCCTCTCAATAGTACCATTCCTTTACCCACTCATACATCCTCCTCACTCCACCATGCCCAAGGGTATAGTGAGCGTTCAAGATCACCAGTACCCAGTCTGAAGGTCACAGATAGGTCAGCCAATTTACTCCTATCTTATATAACTTTCTACTCTCCACCTTAGTGTTGTGGTAGTGTCATGCTAATATATTCTAAATAGTGTTATCCTCATCATCCCAGGCCTCTGGGGTCATAAGGAGATCATGTAATCTCTCCACTTCACTGTTGTTCAGATGAAGGATAGGCAGCCAAGTCAAACCATCCACATTCATATGATGCATCCCAGCTTGGTACTCATTATTCATATCATAATGTTAAAGTTTGAGGGCCCAATGGTCCAACCATCCGGTGGGATCCTTCATGTTTTGTAGCCATTTAAGGAGGCATGATCAGTAAATACAGTGAATGAAGTGCCATATAGGAAAGTGTTAACATTTAATAGTGAGCAAGATGGCAAGGCACTTCTTCTCAGTGACGCATTAGTTGTGTTCTGCCTTAAATAGCATCTTGCTAAAGTATGAAACAGTATTATTAACCCTGTGCTCATCCAGTTGAGCCAAGGTAGCTCCAACTACGTAGTTGAAGGCATCAGTAAACAGCATGAAGGGTTTACTATAGTCAGGGTAACATAGGATTGGCCATTGCTGCAGAAGTTGTTTTAGCATTTCAAAAGCAGCCTATTGTTCCGCTCCACAATGGAAAGAGGTGTTCTTAGCTAAAAGGTGTATGAGGGGCTCGCTGAGCTGAGTGAATTTGGGAATGAAGTGATGGTAATATCACATCATGCACAAGAACACCTGAAAGTTGAAAAGGTTCTTAGTAAAGGCATTCTAGATATAGCTTCAGCCTTATCTTGTAAAGGCTGTATCTCTTCTTAAGAGTAGCATGTCCAAGGAAATCTATCTTTTTTTGAAGAAGGTGTATTTTGACAGTTTCAATTTGATGTTAGAAGCTCACAGACGTTGAAAGACTTTTTTAAATGAGCGAGATGATTGATGAAAGTTGCAGAAAAGATGGTGATGTCATAAAGATAGATGACACACAGCTTAGCTTGAGGCCTCAAAGAATGTGGTCCATTGCATGTTGTAAGAGTGCCGGTGCATTGCACAGCCCTTGGGGTAATTGTGTAGGCTGAAGTAAGCCTTCACTACAAATGAGAGCGCATTTCTCCAGATCTTGGGGAGAAAGATCCATTTTCCAATATTTGCTATCTAAATTCATGGCTTGAAAAATTTTGATCTGGAGATTTGTGCAAGGGCATCATCTATGTGGGGGATAGGATAGCTGTCTTTTTAGTGAGGCTATTTAGTTTATGGTAGTCCATAACTACCCAATGACCTCCATTCTTCTTTTTGATCAGCAAGAGAGGAGATACCCAAGGGCTTTGGGAAAGTATTAATAACCTAGTATCTAATAACTGCTTGAGTTCAACCCTCATTTTCTGCTCTTCAACCTTGGACTTATGGTAGGGTTTAAATCAAATAGGTTGGGCATCACCAACATCAATGGAGTGGCTCCACCCTTTCATATGCCCAAAATACATGTAGGTCTGGTAGAAAATATCACCATAGTATTCAATAGAGAATGAACTTTCTCAAGCTCAACTGGGGTTAAATCATATGAAATGTGGATTTTAGGCAGAGTACACATCAACTGGCCATTGGGTAAACCTGTATCTAACATTGACCCAATAAAGTGGATGCTGTCAATTTCAAAAATGGGGATTAGCAGACCTTTCCCTATCTATTGATGTTTTTTGACAATGATGGTTTATTAGTAAGATTCTCTGATAGGATATTAATGGATTTTTAGTAAACAGGGTCTAGTATACCTGGCAACATCTGGGGTTCTAAAGAGCTTACTCCATCAATGCTAATTATGTGCAATAGACAGGCTTGGGGGATCTGTAGCGTAATGTTGGTAGCGACCACCCATTGTTCACCAGCCTTGATTACTGTTTCCTCTAAAGTATAAAAGGGAATGCCCTCTGAAGCATCCACCAAATTGGGCAACTTTTTTGTGTTGCATCCAGAGGTCATGTAGAATAAAGGTAAAGCAGAGGAAGGGCCTTCAACTAAGCATGAGTATTCAATTTTATTAGGTTCTATATTGTTAAAGATTAGAGGGACTTCATAACTGAGTAGGGAGAAGAAACCCTGTTTCATGTTGATTATACCTTCATATTCAATCATAAACTATATGCCAATAAGCATGTCATAAGAGTTATCATGTAAGACTATAGCGGGAGCTGACAGATGAGCTTTCCAATATGAATAGGCAAAGAGGAGTAGGCTTCAATTGGATGGGTGTTGTTAGACCTGCCATTCCAAACACCTGCATATACTCAGGATCAGGAGCTAGCTTAATGTTCTTGATCAGCTTGGAAGAGAGAACATTCATGGAAGATCCAGTGTCCAAGACAGCCCTAACCCAGACTTTTTTGAATGATGACCTCTACATTAATTATGGCCCCATTAAAGTTAGGGGGAGACCTAATAATTCCTTAAGATAAAGAGTAGAGGCAAGCTTGTTAGCTGTCTTAGGATAGTTATCTTTAATGGACTGTAGGATATGAACATGATGAATTGGTTGGATTAATGAAGCATTAACCTGGTCAGCATTGCTAGTGGTATCAATAACCTCAGGGCACCCCAGCACTTGATTAAGATAGGTTTCTTGAGGTATCAAGGCTTTATCTACCCCTTCAGGGTTCAGTCAATCTGGTATACCTACTTCAACAAAGAGCCCTAAGACATAATAATCAACTTCCCCATAATTTTCTTCATACTCATCATCTGAAGTGTTGTCCACACACATTTGGTAAATGGTAGAAGGTCTGTTGGAGGTGGAGGCCATAACTTTAGTATCTGGGGGGTCATCAATGGCGATATTCATTGAAGGAGCATGCAGCTTAGCTTGAGCAGCCTTATCCTTGAGCCTATGGTTGTTGAGAGCAATTGTTACCAGAGGGAGTGGTTTTGGCTTCCTCATGGCCACAGGTTTCAGATTAGAGTTGTCTGGAGGAGATAACATTATGAAGAGGGATGCTTTTAACTATGCTAGCTTTGGAATGGTCAGAGGCTGTGAGTCTTGAGGAAACAGGTAGTTTAGCTTTAGTGATCTGGTCCTTAAACCCATTGTTGGTGGGGATAAATGTTACCTGAGAGAGGGGTTTAGACTTAGGAGCAGGCTTTAGGATCACTTGAAGAGGTTTATTAGATGTCACAAGCTGATTTTGGTGTCAAGGTGGGGGCAGGGAGCGCTGCCCCATTGACAATGATGCACTCTGACTTACTAGATTGAGAACCTCAAGTTGGCTGTGTGAATATGATCAGGTTTGAGCTGCATCACAGGTGCCAAACATAAAGTTGTAACCAGCATAGGGTCAATGTAGCCTTCTTCAGTGGGGCATCAATTGAGAACAGCTCAATAGTCCAAACCTGGGTTCCACCACAGCTTTATTTTTTTACACAGGTAGGAAATCAGCATTGTCTAACAAGTCCTCTTTTATGTCACAGACATTTTTAAAGTTTTGCTTCACTGAGATGATATGTAAATATAAAGAAGGTTAAGAATCTAACCCATTTATCATGGCTGCGATGATATCATCTAGGTTTAACATGTTAGATGCTGACAACCTCTGAGTAGCAAGGTAAAATTGCTTAGCAAAGGCAGTGATCTGTTCACCTTCAAACATGCTAAAGTGCATAAAGGTTTGTTTTTCCCTAATTAACCTCTTCTTGAAACCAAATTCAGCTATAAGTGTAAGTCTTTGGGACCAGCCCTTGAAGCTGGATAGGGTTCAGCACCCTTTCTAGATGAAGAGGGGCTGTAAGTCTCAGGGAACGTCCTTTGGCTCTCGATCAGGTCATTTTCCCATTCCCAAATAAAAAGACACTGAAGAGGATGGTGGTACCTCTCATCACTCAGGGCGACCTTGCTCACATAGTAGATGAGCAATGGGTAACAGCTCATCCACTCCAGATCCCACCCACAATACCCATGCTTACCTCAGCAGAACTGTTGTGGAGAATTAGTGAAATCTGTGCCAAGATTACCAAACTGAAATTGGTCAGATCTAATTCATCCAGAAATCTGACTGATGCCCAAAATTTGAATGGCTTTAAAAGCATGAAGAATGTGATATCAGCTGGATTGCCCGATGGTTCCAATTCTATCTCCAAACCAGTTGAACAAATATTGGGCACTATTGATGGGGGTTATAAGCCCTCAGATAGTAATTCAGGCATTGTACCCAATGTGCTGCTGTTGACTGAACAAATGGTTAAATGACTGAGTGTGGGCAGGTTGGCCATCCCAAACCTGTTCCTAGCCAAATAGACCTGTCCCTATAAGGGATGGCCTTGGGGGATTCCTGTTGCTCGTTGGGCCAAACGCCATCATGCTAATTGTTGGAAATGTAGTCAAGCCCTGGTTTGGACGTTTGAGGTCAAACTGACAGAGACTCAGCCCGCTGCTGAATTTTGCAATGCCAGTTCCCAAAGAATAAACCCCCATTCCTGAACAATTTGCCAGTTAGATCAAATTTGTGGGCCCTGACCCCATCCTGTCACTACCTAATCAATCACTATATAATCAGTTGCATGGCACTGAGAAAATTGTTGGTCAATTTTCTTACTTTCCTTTTCCAATAAATTTTTGCCAAAAAAATCAAAATTTTCTTTATTTTCTGTTCTGACCACAGTCCAGATGGCACTTCTCTGGTGGTCCATCACTCCGCACTCTGGGTGGGCTTTACCAATTCTTTTGGTCACCATGGCTCTCTCTATCATTGATTGGGCCCAGCGAGTCTGACACTTTTGGTATTACAACCCCGCTCTTATGAATTTCTGACAACAATACATGGGGATCTTATGGCCCTATGTACAACAATGGATAGAGAGAATCCATCTCCCTATTGCCCCCAATAAGTTGGGCTCTCAAGCTAAGAATCTTGTTGAGACTGTCCCAGTAATACCCCCTCCTGCAGTTAGAACCACTGAGTTGGGAATGGGTTCAGTGTGGTTTGCCGTTGGGACACTCCTTACCCTGTTGTTACACCACCACTTCATGGTACCACATTTCCCAGCTCCATATCAAGTCATATGATTGGCAATGCCTCTGAAATTCTGGCTTGCTTTTTGGGTGTTCACACATCCTGACTAGCAGGCCAGTCTAAACTTCCTCTGCTGTCTCCATGACAGGGGCCCCAAGGCTCCTGTGGACCCTCTGGCACAACTGGGTGACCTCACCCATGTAATAGACAAGTGCTTGGTGACAGCTTTTCTCCCCAAAGCTGCCCCACTCCCACCCCTTCCCTCCTCTTCAATAATGGTAGGATTGATAGAGGGGGTCTGCAGGGAGGTAGTTCATGTTAGGGGGCTTGGAGGGGATCCAGAGGCCACCCTTTTCCCAGGCCAGCCATGAGGAAAAATTGGGAAAATTGCAATTCCCAGTGTCAGAGCTCAGCTGGTAATTTTCAGGCTGGGGGGCCAGTTTGGGTCAGCTGGGTTCAGGAGCCATATTGGAACATGGCTCATATCAAAAACCCAGGTGCAAATGGCTCAGATCATCAGGTCTGACATTCTGAGGCAGTTCCAGGAGGTTTGGATCATGTAAGCCACCCAATCATGGGATTGGACTGAATCACAATGAATCCAATCCATGGTCTCTTGCTTTCTGAGATGAATCTAGAATGCCCAAGCTGTGCAAATCAGCTGAGTTGAGTCATTGGGACCCAGATTGGCAGCATCAATTTGGCTTAGTCACAAGAAGTTAGGAAAATTTGCAAAAATGTTCTAAGTCTCTGCCAAATCAGGAGCCACCTTTCACCTCTCCTCCAAGTCAGCCAACCAAATTCCCTCCCCATCCCCAAACAACCAATCCCCCAACTCCTCCCTATGCCTATCAAACCATTTAAAAGGCAACTGGCCCCACCAAGGGCAGTTGTCAGTTTATTCTTTTTAGCCTTGTCAAAATAAATCTGAGTATCTGCTTAGCTTGCCGCGGACTTTGCCCACTCTTAACACAGATTAAATCACAATACTGTTGTTTGATCTGACAAAGCGTGCTGTCACCCAGATTATTTTCCTGATGTTTGCAGACTATATTATCTGGTTGCTCAATCCTGCCATGCAGCAGCAGATCATTGATGTGGTAATCCAGCCTGCCCCTAAAGGCAAGCCCTCTGTTCAATTTGTTTCTTCATGTCCATTAAATGGAGCCCTATTCATGTATTCAGATGTTGAGTCTGTTGAGACTGCTCCCCCTGGGGAGCAGTCTCAAGGCATTCCTGGCCCACTACATGTGGGTTCAGCTCCAATAGCTGCCCCTGCCACTGTGGGTTCAGCTCACCAGTGGGACTTTGAGTGTCTTCATCTGGGGAAACTCAGTCCCAGCCCCTCTCATGGGGTTTCCTCCACTTTTACCCACACTCCCAACAATGTGGCAGTCTCTGTGCCACCTCCCACTGGTGCACACGCCTCCCCTTTGAGTTCTGAAGGCCAGCAACCACAATCCCTGAAGGAGTCATCGTCCTCCCCACCCCTTCCACCCTTGGGGGTTGCCCCTATAAGACTTGCAGTTGCCCCCAATGCAACCATCTGTTTTGCCTTGGGGCCTTCGGTATGTTGTTAAATGTTTGCTTTCCTCACTGTCCCATAGATCCCCACCTATCCTAGTCACTCAGATTGCTATACCTCTGGCATTCTGGGCCTTCCACTGGGTGCTTGCACATCCTGACTGGGAGCCCAGTCTAGTTCTTCTTAGCCACATCTGTGACAATAAAAGCCTCCTTAACCTTGGCTCAGATGCATAGAGTATTCATATAAAGGACCATCATTTCTTGGGTCAGATGACTAAAATGTGAAAGGATATGCTTGACCTTCTGGTGGTCAGTCACCCCTTCCATGGATGCTTCATAAATGTATAAGAATGAAGCAATGCTACCCTCACCAGGGATTAACTTGTCTTTTAAAGGGCATTTAAAAGGGCACTGTTTAAGCTTTTTAAAACAGGATAAAGCACTGGCTAGTTGTTGTTTAAGAGTAACTAATTGGGGTTCAGAGGCAGTGTGGAGGTTGTAAGGTTAATTATCCCAAAACCCTCCATTTTGATAAAGTGTTTTGTGGTGTACTACTCTATGTAGTAAGTATCACTTGTTGGATTTTAAGCTTTTTACTTAAGCTTGCTGGTGCATCTGGCATCTAAATTCCAACAATAATTCACAGGAGAGTTAAACTCACTACTGCTAAGTTAAATATGTTGTAGGAGGTTTTTTGACCATTTAATTGTAAAAATTGGGAAACTTTAAACAATAGCAATAAGTGGTTTTTTATATAGTTTTATTATATGAAGTGATGCAGGGGGAATGAAAGCAAAACCTCTTATTATGTCACTGCTTATTATTATAATTCACCAAGGGTTCAAAGTACAATACATATCAAATTCATTATTAATTTTTGAGCCTAATTAAAAATATTGATATTTAACCTATTGGGGCTCTTGAATATTGGCTTGATTTAAGGAAATGGCCAATTTAGGGTTGAAAGTAGGTATGATATGTCTATGAGGCAAATATTTTATATTTATGAGCCAATAACCTTGGTATAAAATAGTTGCTCCTTGAGAGACCCCCTCTAAGGCTATAAAAGGGGGTCCCATGACATAGGTGCTTGAATTAAATTGTAAGTGGGCTAGGGTGGAACCACTTAAGGACTCCCCTAATTGCACCACTTGGTTGGTGAATCCAACCCCTAAACTCATGCTATTTGACCAAGTATTATTAATAAAATTATTGCCCCAATTCAAAGGGTTCCACCAAGAATTGGCCAGGGTCTCTAGGCTAATTTCTTTCTTATTTTCATCCTTATTTTGACCCAAACCACTCTTATTATATAATCGGGCTTGTAATTGTCTGATACCTTTTTTAAGGAGGTTCTTTTTTCACCATTTTTTTGAAAAAGATCATCCAAATTGGTCCAGTAGTTTCAGAGTTATATGTAAACAAATAAAAAACAAATATATATATAGATCAAATTGAGAACCTTCTCCTTTTTTAATGTTGGTTAAAACTTAATAGTTCATTAACTAAAACTATAGCTAATTTTATATTTGTATTCTAATAATGACACAACATATAGTTCACTAATCTTAAATCCTGTACATATTAACAGCTTGCTAGAATTTTAAATTATCTATTTTAATATATTCATACTAAAAATCAATATTAGTTTTCATATGCAGAGTTAGTTTTATTTCGTTTAGATCTTTATCCTCATAACAAATATATATACTTAAGTTCTTCTATTCATATTTTAAATTTTAAAATTATTGTTTATTTTAACTAACCGAATTAATTTATGAATATTATTTTTATAACCAAATAGAAATTCAGGTTTTGCTTTGCAAAAACCAAAACTAGAAGCATCTGAATATATCTTAATAATTTCATGCTTTTTCGCTTTTGATATGCGTAATTATTTGATAAAATAATACAATTACAAAAGAAAACATTTATAACTATGTATTAACTCCTTAATGTAGAAATAGTTTTGATAAAAAGTATTTGCAAAATCAAGACCTACAAATTTAATATTTCTAAAATATTATATACTTTTAAGTTTTTTTATATTTTAATCCACTTTTATATTTGACAAGTATTTCCTTCTAATTATAAAAAATAAAGCTTTTACAAAACATGCATCATTTTTTAGCATTAGGTGTCCAAAACCCAAGGAGGATTCAATCGAGGGTATAAAACATATTTTTAAATCAAAAATAATATCTAATCTAATCAACAAATTTTGATCATTATTGGTGACATAAAAAGTTTCATAAACTTGCTAATCTAATCCTAAATAAAGCTTTACAAAACATGCATCTATAAATTAAAAGTGAAAAAGATTCCAATCTAGTAAACATTGATCAGCATATAGTATATTAATTTCATAAGACTTGTGAATTGCCTTTGAAGCATAGAAATAGGCACTAAAAGAAGATAAATTGAATAATATATTAAAATTTATTAAAAACATCTTTTCAGGAATCTAAAGTACAGACTGTATTATAAACATTAAAATCATACCATTCTTATAAGGCCTTAGTTTATAAAAAAAACTAAGCTCAACCGTTTGATTTTTCTGATTTTCATGCCAAAAAGAGAATCCTTTTATTCTGTAGTTTTAATGATGTCAGAATCACCACCATCAGTAATAGATATGACTCCAACTCTAAAGTACTTTCCGCAAGCAGTTCCAAGCTCGATGTTATCTTTTTAAAGATCAATTAAAGTTGACTAATAAAACTTACTTCCAGAATAGTGATGTACTCCAGTCTTGGATAACATAGCATAATATTCAATTTCAGATTTTCTAAGAGGAGGGCAGTTAGATAAATTATAATCAGCTTTGATTTTCCCTCATGAATGGATTTCAAGGTGGACTTATATCCAAGATGATACTTTCCACTCTTGACCACAAGGGCAAGTCTTGAGTTGATAGACTCTGAGGACTTTTTGGTCTTCTTTACATTAACCATTTCCGCTAGTATATTAAGGTTGAAGAACCAAAGGTTTATCAGCTTCAATAAGCAAGTAATTTTGATTATGACAGACTAGCGGAGTTACCCGTGCTTCGCTACAATATCTAGAATTTCAGATAGTCAAATTTATTAACTTAATTTTATACTACAAATAAACAATAACCACTCAGCCAAATCTTCTTGCTCAATCGGAGCAACCAAAAACCACCAATCACTCAGCTAAACCTAACTGAATTTATCAAATCAACCAATAACTAATCACCCTTCAAACTAAACTATGTCCTATTGATTCGACCAAAAGCCATCAACCACTCGGCTAAACAAAATAAACCTATCGAATCAATCAGATAAAATCAAACTGCTACCAAAACATCTCTATATATTTAAAATCATTGTGTACGTGACATGTCTTCCAAACTACTAAATCAAATTCTACTTAACTTGCCAAAAGTATTTATTAATTAGGGGAACCAAATTAAGCAGGTTTTTTAAAATTATATAAACCTAACATCCAGATACCCATGTTTCGCTACGGTATTTAAAGTTTATCAGATGATAAGCTCACACTGACATACCCTATAGGCTGTGCCAGCGCTATTCCCGAGCTACTCGGTTTAACAGCTCCGCTGTTGCCCTCGTCTGGTGAGCTGATTATCCAAACTATTTATCTACTTAAAACTCTACTACAGATTTTTGTTTAGTTTCGGGTGAGCAATTGGTGAAATATTCAATTTTATCGCCAATTCTTACCTACTCGCCCAAATAGATTGAATCTATTAAACTTGATTAGTTTCAGATGAGAATTTGGTGAATTATGAGATAATATTTGCCATTCTCACCCACCCGCCCAAATAGATTGAACCCATCAGACTCGAAAATTTCAGATTCAATAAAATTTGCCAATTCTCACCCACTCACCCAAATAGATTGACCCTCTCAGACTCGAAGGATTCAGATGTCAGTCAGTATGTCATTCAATGAATGTGTTTTATTAAGTAGATTATAACTTGGAGCAGCAATCTATTATTTATTTATTTGAGGATGGCCGACCAGGGGACTGACACAGCCGATATGTAGGGAAAAGGAAAGTAAAGAGGAGAGAACACACTAAACAATAGAACCTGAAAGATAAGACATGGTACACTTAATGTGGCTAGGAGCCACGGGTGGTGGATGACTATGAATTTAAGTGACATGACAGCTTAAGGGCTAGTAGGGTGTCCCGCCTATAGAGATTGTGAGGTTTTCAGTGTCAAAAAGAAGGAACCAGATTGGTAGCCAGTTACCCATCTGTTTCTTCCATTTGTATTGTAGTGATCCAAATAACCAGGCTTGGAAGTGATCAGCCAAATGGCTGTGGATCCTGACAATAGCTTGGTTGGTGTTATGGAAGATCCCATTGAATGCATCAAGGGTAATTATGTGAATGGACCATATTACAATACTCACAATTAAAGTCCTTAGTGTCTGGGGGATAGGTGAGATCATGCTGAGTGCCAGGATATTTTGGGATAGTCAGAATTCAGCTGATGGTGATTGCTGAAATAAGTATATCATATTGGCCCAGATATACTTAGATGGCAGGCACTCTTCCAGGTGGTGGGCTAGCATGTTGGGTCTGCCACAGATGGTGCATGATTGGAACATTGAGAAGGTGCAGTCAGCTGTCCTAAACAAATAGTGCATGTAGCACCACACTGTGGAGCTCACTTGTGGGGATAAGAGGGGACAAGTGATGAGGTTTCACACCTTTCTTTGGGTGTGCAAGTCATATGGGATGTCTTGGTAATCTAGATAATCAATCCAGGATAAAGGAAAGGGTGGTAGTGGGGCAGGTACATTGGTCACAGTTTGTCCTCTATGGAGTCACATATAACCTATTGGAGGGTTAGTATCTTCAGTTTTCTGTGCATAGGAGAAACTCCAATCCCCTTGTCTTAGGGCATACAGGACACGTTTGAAGTAGCAGTTGGTGTTGTGCGGTCCTGTGGCTGTTGGATGTGTTGTTAGGTACTTCATCAGTGTTAAAGGGTTGGAGGGGAACCTCATATGTAGTGCCCTTGTAAAGTTAGTTTTAGCTGCCTTAGCCCAGTGGGGAGATGGTGGGTTGGGTGACATTGTCAGAGCTATCCATGAGCCAAGGATTTGCATTGCTTGTATGTGAAGTTGAGCAGCCCCATCCCACCTTCCTTCCATGGGCCATACATGGTCTTCAGCCTGACTGGTGTGCAGTATCCAGACCACAGCCAGTTCTGTAGGAGCTTGTAGACTGCATTGGTAAAGTTGGTGGAGAAGGGAACTGCATGAGCAGCAAACCATAACTTTGACAAGATCAGGGAGTTGGCTAACACAACCCTTCCAGCTAAACTAGCTTTACTTCTCTGCATACTTGTCATTCTTTTTGTGATGTTGTCCAATATTTTGGTTTCAATGGTGTCAAGTGCATATCCACCAGCCTTGAGCCATATTCCCAGATGACAAAATAGGTTGGTGGCGGGGTGGGGTGCAAAGGGTAAACACAGTAGTTTTATTGGCTTAGATCTTTGTCTTGTGGTAGGATGTGTGGTTGGTTGGTTTGGTTGGTGGTGGGAGGGTGAGGTCCAATTTGAACTGAATTTGCCCATTACACTTACCTATGGTTTCTGTTTGTTCAGTATGGTGTTAACCACTGACTCATACTGGTAAAAAATGCGCTCAATTGCTCTGGCATCCCTATTGCCTGAGACTCTGACTACACAGTCATCAGCAAAGGCGAGCATTTTGGTTGGTAGTTGTCCCTTCAACCTGATTCCAGAGAGCTTTGAGTTTACTATGCAGAGGAGAGGGTCAAGGCTATAAATTGTATAGTAAAGGGCTAAGCAGGTCACCTTATTTGAGGCCCCTTTGTGGGGTGATGGTGTTGGTTAGAAAACCTGGGCCTCTGATTGCAAACCTGGCTGAGCGCGTTAGGAGAAGCGCCCAGTTTATAGAACAGGGTGGTAGGTTGAAGGCCTTTAGACATTATTCCAAGTAGTCCCAGTGCACTCAGTCATATGCTTTCTTTTGGTCCAGGAAAGCAAGGGAGCCTGTGGGGCTAGCTTGGCAGATGTTGGCTATGGTGTGAATGTTATCCCAAGTTGAGTGATTGGGGATAAAGCCAAACTGATGGGGGAGAGGGCTGTCTGTGCAATGCAACACAGACGCTTAGCTAAAATTTTTGTTAGTATTTACTATCAATATTGGTGAGAGCAATTGGATGCCAGTTGTTTAGGCTTGCCTGGTCTCCTTTTTTGGAGAGTGTGACCACATATGCATCTTGGCCGCCAGGTAGAAGGGCTGTGTCCTCCAGGCACTTGTTCATAGTTGCCAGTAAAACTGGTGCAATGTAATCAAAGTACTTTTTGTAAAATTCATATGGAAGGTCATCAGGCCCAGGGCACTTGTGGCGTGGAGTTGATTTTATTATCTTCCATAGTTTATCTCTAGTGATGGGTTTGATAAGTTCTGGTTGATCAGCTATATTGTCAATATTAGCAAATAATAAAATTTTTTCAATTTTGCTAGGTGCCACAAAATCTGCCATGTACAGGTCGGTGTAAAATTGGTGTAATTCAGCCAATATTTCAGATGGTGTGGACGCCAGTATGTTGTCTGCTCAACGGACCTGTGTGCAAGTCACCAAAATCAAAATTGGTTTAAAATGGCATAAGAATTGGGCTGTGTAAGTTTTGCTGTATAGAATGTTTTTTGACTTGTAACATCCTTTGATTTAGTGCTGGTGTTTTCTAAAGAGGGAGTTGACCTGCGCAGACAATTGGAACCACAGGCGTCTCCATTGAGGACTGTATCCCTCATGAGGTGTGTTGTTTTCTGAGTGCTGGAGCTGTCTTATAGCCTTGTTGATTGTTGCAGACATTGTGGCCATCTTTCTGGAGTTCAAGTGACAGGCTTTCTTGGTTACTATAGCCTCAAAAATTTCCCACTTTGCAATAGGGTTCCTATTAGGTGGTCATTTTTTTGTCTGTGTTGTTAGCATCATCTTGATCCAAAGTTTAAGCTCTCAAAGATGGATGGTGCTTGGGTGAACTTTGTGCCAGGTAGGTGGCTTTTGGTATTTTTCTGTGGATGATAATGTTATTAAAACCATTTGGTGGTCAGAGAAAGGGATAATTGTTGTTGTAAAATTTGATACATGGTGACAGAAGTCTATATGGGCAAGCATCAGGTCAATTTGGGTCATTGAAACCAGTTGGTTATTGTTGTAGTGGGGCCTCATCATGTTGGCCAACGTGGTGGCCTGTTTAGGGATAGTGTTGTACAGGCCCAGAGTTGCCTTTAGTATGCATAGTTCTGTGTGGCCACAGGGTATAGCCTTTGATTTAGGCCAGCGGTAGTTATGGTGCTAAGCCAGCAATTGAAATCTCCCACAAAAAACGTTGCCTCAGTGAAAGGGATTGAGAGGATATTGGAGAAAAATTTTTTTGTGGTTATTTGGATCATCTGGGGCATACACACATGCCATAGCAAAAGTTTCTCCATTCCACTCAAAATCTGTTAGAAGCAGCTGTCCCTCCAGGTGGGATAATGTTCTTCAGATATTTACTGGAGGATAACAGTTAGATCAAATTGCCACCCCACAGTGGTACATCCAAAAGGATTTAGCTGGAAGGAGCATGGTTGACCATGACTCCTCCTCCTCTGGTGGACAGTGGGGTTCTTGGATGGCCAAGATGTCCACGGGGATATTGTGCAGGAAAGCCATTTTTTTAGCCTGGGATATGAGGGTCTTGGCTCCTGCAATGTTGAGCGTCCCTATGGTAATTGCAGTAATCTGCACATCAGGAATGTTGGAGTGACCCACTGGGGTCACCTCATTTTCTAGCAGCATGGGTCATACTATGAGTTTGGGGCTGATCAGCCATATTGGTTCCAGCATGTTGATCAGCGGTCATAGTATTGGTTTTGTTTGGTTTCTTTGGGCTTGGATTACTCCGTGGAGTTTTGCTCAGGCATGGGTTGTATTGTTCCCCATCAGTGTAAAATTTTCTGCTGCTTACCTGTGGGCTAGATGTGAAGAAACTAGGTGTCAGGGTAATTGGGTTTTGTGCAGGAGCGTTGTTGCATTGTGATTGGCTAAGATGATCTTCCATATCATACTCATGAACCACATTGTCACTGATCACATGTGTTTGGCTAGGAGGATCCACAGTGGTGCATGGTGGTTCTGCTTCAGTGTGGTTGGAGGCATTTGATTGGTTGTGTTTGAAAAATTCATCACTTTGATTTTGTTGGGTTTTATGCAGGGGATCTGAATGGTTATTTTGCTGCACTGCTATGGAATCTGACTGAATCTGGTCTGAGGAAATTGTGTTGTGAGCTTGGGTCTCAGCGGAACTTGTGGCCTGCTTGTGGGTAGCCTATGCGTGACAATGATCCTTGTGCAAAATGGGTTTGACCAAAGTGATTTTGGCTCTTTTGCCCCAATGGAAGGCGTAAGTGGCGTCCTTCATTTTGCTGAAGGTTGGACTCATTTCATCCATTTCATCCTCACAAATTCTGGTGCTTCAATCCCACACTTGACAGGGCACATGTGGTCTTTGTGGCCTAGAGCTGAGCAGAAGCCGCAGATAGGTGGGGTGTGTTCTGGTGTGATGCAGAAGGGGTGAAATACGCTGCCATCAGGGAGGTTGATGGTTGCCATGCATGGAATGAGGGTGATATCCTCTACCACTCCTGGTCAGGTTCAATAATGGCTATTGCCTTCTCTGTACACAGGTGAATCATGAGGGGAAATTTTTTTGAATTCAAATTGTTTGATTTCACCTTAACTTTCAAGGCCCGTGCAGAGCTTATCCTCAAGGATTTTACAGTGCATGGTGCTCAGGAGTTGGTCAAATACAATGAATATGTCATCTGCCTCATTCCATCATGTGCACACCATGTGGATAATGTGATCTTTGTTGTTAATTTTAACAGAAATTTGGTTTTTGCTGCATTCACTGATTCCTCCGTGATCATGAACCCAACATCCACCCATCCTCTATGTAAATTTTTAAAATTTACCAAAACAATGTTTGGAAAAGTCATGGAGAAGGCCCCCATTTTTTCCCATGACTTGAGGAAAGTATTGCTGACCATAATTCTAAGGCTGTGCTAGAGGGAGGACAAGGGTTAAGAGTGTTTGATCTTTGTGAAAGTGTCCATTTTTTGCTGAAATTGCAAAACTCTGGGTGCAGCGCTATTCTCACTTTTTTCAGGTGGTTGTCCCAAAATACTGCCAGGGCATTTTTCCCCGATGGGTTGGGTAGGCTTTGGTCCTTTTGTGCTGGCCACTTTCACCCAACTGGTGTTGGTGCAGATGAATCTGCTCATTTTCCTGGTTGATTGTCAAATTCAGATAATTTGCATAGAATAGTATTACTAATAGTGATAGTAATGGGAAAGAAAAGCTTTGAGCAGCAATCTAGGGTCTAAAATACATATGATAGTATAGTTTAATACCATAAAAACTAGCTTTTGTGCCACTCAGACTAACAGCTTTTCTGTTGCCCTTGTGCTCAATGAAAATAGCAGCAGAACTCCAAATAAAAACTCTATAATATAATTAGTATCAAAAACTTAAGTGCCTGAGTATAAATAATATGCTCAGGAACCTTAGTGCTGACAAAAATATAATTAGTCAAGGATAAATGATTTAGTTAAAGTATAATATGGAGTTATAGATAAGATTATATATAGTTAATCATCAAAAGAGCAAAACTATAACAATATATATAATAATATAAGCAATAATAATGAAATTACAAATAAATATTGATAAAGGTTGATTGATTGAAATATCAAAACCATGAGAAAACTTAGCATATTTTAATTTGTCATTAATCCATCATTGTTTAAAATATACAACAGATTATTATATTCAAGTAATCAAGTAGAAAATATCACAACTTACTTTAGAATATATAGGAAGTGCTTAAGATTATAATAGTTTATGTTAAAATCAAAAGCAACAAAATTACTACCTTATACTAGATCAAGTAGAATATAAAAACTTACCCTGATGGTATGAGTAAATGTAGATATTTTTAATAGTTTATGCAAAATCAAAATCAAGAAAATTACTAAAAATATCACCAAATAAGAAGCAAAACTCACTTTAAAAAGGTATTTGCAATCATTTTAGATGATTACAGATAATCATACTGTAAATTAACATCTAGTGAAAAATAAATATAATCATCAAAAAGCTTACCTTTAAAAATAACAATAACAAAACTGAAAAATACTGATAAAAATAAGATCTCAATGTCAGTATTTGCCCTTTTCTAGGTGAAGCCTCCTATTAGGGGTCACAGCTCATTAATATTAGTTTATTGATGAATGCCAAATTATGTTCCTCAGAAACTTGAGTTGAGCTAATTTGAAGCATCAGGGATAATCCCCAATAGATTTAATGATATTTCAATCACCAAAAATTTAGCTAAGGATGATCAATTTAATTTTGGTAACTAACATGTATTGATTTAACTCTGGCAACTTGTAAGTCCAGGGAGCTCACCTTTCATCTGGACTAGGTGGCATTCCCTTTCCCATCCAAAAAAGATCTGAGAAGGCCAGCTGCCCCTCTCATCTCCCAGGGTGACCTTGCTCATGTGATGGACAAGCGGTAGTCACAGCTTATCCTTTGAGGATTCTGACAACTATCCCAGTATTAAGATCTGAGAAATTGGTATAGTGAATTAAGTGAATTTATGTCAATTTATCAGAGAACTGACATCTGCATGGGTTGAAGGGGACAAATGTGGCCAACAGAATGAAACCATTGGCAACAAAGCCTGACAGCCATGTACCTTCAGTGAATAAAGCGTCCAGTACCAAACCTTCAGGAAAAATTGATGACATCAGGCCATTATCAAAAGTAGCTGTCTGCACTGAACCCTCCTCAACAGCATTAAAATCTCCATCTGGAAAATCTCACCTGGTCAAATGGACGCCAGAGCAATTGGATGCAGGTGGGTTGGGCGTCCATGAACCTGTTCCTGACCTCTTGGGACTTCCCCTATATGGGGTGGCCTTGGGAGGCTCCCATTGCCCATTGGGTGAGACACTGTCACTCAAATCATCAGAATTGTGGTAAAATCGCCATTCTGGCATCCATAAATGAACCAATTATGAAACAGCCCACTGTCAACACTTTCTAAGTTGGTTACAAATAAACAAGTCCCCCTGCTCAAAGTTTGTCATGTTAGGTCAAAGCTTGAGGGCCCTAATCTCAAAAATTCCAAGCTATTCTCCAATCAATTGTCTATTTAAATAGTTGTACCACACAGGGAAATTGATAGTTAAATCTCTTTATCTTTAATTTCTGTCATGTTTACATAAACTGTCATAGTTTAAAGATGACATTATAATTGAGACCAACGTTAAGGACAAAGCTGCATGTCATGAGACCAAGAAGGTGAAGTTGGTAGGTCTCTCTGACCTCAAGCATACCTTAGATCAACGCTGGGTTAATGTGAGATATACTCAGATTGGTTTTAGGGATGCAAGAGAAGTTTGGCCCAGTATAACAGCAAGTGCATTAAAATAAACTATTTTTGCAATTAATGAAAATGGTTCACTTCAGTTTCTCAGTGAACAAGGTCTCAGAACCTGTTTAGTTTAAAAATTTCTAGCTCAGGTCAGCCTCTCCTACAATCATTCCTGATTTCAGTCAATTACCAAGTACAGTTTATTGACTGATGGAAGCGTGCACCTATTGGTGCACATCAGCTTAGACTCACTTCTCTCAATTGATTGTTTTCCTGAATTACCTTAAATTCCATCTCTCAAGACCAATATTTCTCATTGGTCAACTTCTCTCATAATAAACCCCTTTGTTAGTACACCTTTTTCTAAATATATTATCTTGTACAATCCTGTGCATGGACCTAACTTTTCTTTCTCGTTGCAAACACTTTTGCAACCTATTCAATTCAAGACTAAATCTAGTTTGATAATCTCATAGAGGGGATTAGTCTGCGCCCATGTCTGGGAGCAGTTGGGCAAGCAAGGCAAGAGGAGCAGGCGGAAGGCCCCCAGCCTCTAACATTTGAAAACGCCCCAGAGAATCCAGCGGAATAGAAAAAAATCTAAAAAAACCAGCGGTCACAATTTCCCTGGAGATACTTGCGTGGCAAGCACGATGCAACCAGTACATCAATACGCCACATTCCCAGCCACTTTCTTTGGTGGAATTTGGAGTCCATGTGTATCTGGATATCCAAAAACGGCCCTACGGGAAAAATTTTGTGAAGATGTACACAAAATTTTCCCGACCGCGGTGTACGTTGCACCTCACTCCATGTCATGCAGTTGGCTGGACCTAGGTTTTGAAAGCAAAATAGCAGCAGACGAGGCTGCAGCGGTGCACGTAGTGGTCGACCTCCCCAAAGGGCAACGGGTCATCGAAACTAAATGTACCAGATGGACAAAATCAAACCAAATTTTCCTCACGTTTGACTTTTTGCCTACTACGGTAAAACGTGACATTTTGGAGTAACACCTGAAAGATGGTCTCACCATATACGGCGAAATACAATCTTTCAAAATACAACATTTCACGCTGATGCCACACCTGTGTACCAGCAAAGCCATTGCAGTTCTGACCCCAACTGAGGAGATCACAAAGGACCTAACCCAGATCCCGCACTCCACCTTTATTGACATCGCAGGGCACACCACCCACCCATTCCGGGTAACTGTGGACAGCGCGCCCCCCATTTGCATCCACTGTGATGCGTTCAGCCATAAGGCACATGCATGCCCCATTAAAGAGGGCATTACATTCCAAGAGCACCCCTCAGCAGCCATGGCCAGCAGAGAGGCGCACTATGAACCAACCGCAAGCACCAAAGAGGCTTTCCCATAGGGAGCACAAGGCTGCTACCTATTGGTAAAGCCCATCTCCCCGCAGGAGTGGAAGAAGGCTAAGCAGGCCCATAGGACCGCGGCCAAGGAAGCGGCCAAGGTCACCACCACCATCTCACGCTCACAACGCCAGGAGGACATGGAGACCTTCGCGGTGGAAGCAACTCAGGAATCCATCACCCAATCAGATTGGGAGGCCCAAGCTGAATGGGCCACTCAATCTGAGGATCCGATGGGAGATTCAATCTCACCCAATCACTGCACCCAAGCCCCGGTTGAAACTGACTTGGGACCTATCCCAACCAAAAAAAATTTTTTTGCCCCACTTGACGGTGCACCAAACTTATCCGCACCGCAAAAAATTCGTCCGACGTCGGGAAAACAAAAGTGAAGGCCAAAGCCAACGCGACTCTTTCTGCAAAAATTAACAAAAACCCCGATAGCGTTGCTGCTAATACCCACGCTGCTGTGAAAGTCCGTGGGGACCTGGAAGAGGCTGGTGGGCCAGGGGGCCTACCCCCTCACACCTAAGGTGCGATGGGGGAAACCTTCACTCTAGGGATGCTGAATATCGCTGGACTCAAGGCCTCCCCGTCCCAGGCTAGGAAACTGAGTTTTTTACAAAATAATTTACCCATGGATATCCTGGTCATCCAGGAAACCCACTGTCCATGAGGTTCCGAGGATGCTTGGAAAACAATGCTCCTACCATCCCTATCCTTTTGGTCAAAGCACTGTGGGGTGTTAATTCAGAAAAACAATTTTTTCAAATTTGTATCTTCAAAAACATTCCTAAATGACCAAGTGCTCATTGTCACCTTCTCATGGGCCAATGTTGCACACACAATCATCAACATTTATGCCCCAAACGGTGCACAAGAGCGTCAGGAATTTTTCTCATCGGTCAAATCCCTCCCGCTACCCCCCAATTCTTTCCTAATTGGTGACATGAACTGTTGGCTAACCTCACCAATGGACCAGTGGCCACCCTCACCCCACGCCCCACAGGGTCACATAGAACTACGCGTTCTAAAAGCCACCCTTGGGTTAATGGATGCGCTGCTGTGACATGCCCCACTGCTCGAAAACATGACGCGTCCCCACATCCACAATGGCCAATTAAGGTCCATGACCCGCATTGACCTTATTCTAGTGCAGGCGAAATTCCAACCCCACATCTCCCACTTCAAAACAATGAAAATGGAATTCTCCGACCACCGACTGGTCTCGATAACATACCACTTAACCGTCACAGTTGCAAAGGCCCCACATTGGTGCAAAATCCGCCCCCCAGAGCTTGCGTTGCCAGGATTTTCCACGTGGGTGGAAGAGGCAACTTTGGCAAAATTGTTTGTTGCACCATTTTGCGCGGACCCCATTTCCACATGGGCAACTTTCAAAAAAGACACCATCTGCCACTATCGCCATCTCTCATCCAGACGCTCACGAGCCACATTGGCAGTTATATTGCGCGTGCTGGTGGAATTGGCCCACTTGGAGTCCAACATTCCAGCCTCAGGATATAGCCCTGCATGGGGCCAGAAGTGGGCGGAGGCAGCAGCCCACCTCAACGCACTTGAAAGGCAACACAAACATCAGGTTTGTGTCCAATACAGGGCCACACGCATCACTAAAGGTGACAAGTGCACCGCATACTTCTTCAAAAAATTTTTGCACCACGCCAGAGCATGGCCTGCACACAGGTGCAAAGATTGGATAATTCTATTGTGGACACACTGGCTGAAGTGGCAATCGAAATGCAAAGATATTACTCTGAGTTATACCGAGCGAACCAATTCAGCCAGCCAAAATGTGGAATTTCTCAACAGAGCTCATATCTGCACCATTTTCTGATACCCGGAAAGAATGAATTTAATTACTCCAAACAAATTATGGACTACCATTCGCGGTGCGCCAAACTGAAAATGCCCAGGCCCAGATAGCATTCCATATGAGTTCTACAAAAAATATTTTAAATACATATCCCCATTGCTGTTAGCCTCACTCAACCAAAGCCTGTTGGAAACGCGCCTCCTACCAGGAGGACATGAGGCTTTTACAGTCACACTCTTCAAGAAAGGGGATAGGCTAGACTTAGCCAACTGGCGCCCCATTTCTCTAACAAACACAGACACCAAAATTTTAACAAAAATCATGGCTAACCATTTAGGGACTGTAGCATCTGCTACCATCTCTCCAGAACAATTCAGTTTCATCCCCAGAAGGTCATTTTGGGATAACGTGCACTCTGTGGCTAATGTGTGTCAGTCCACAGCCTCTGGGGCACTTGTATTCTTGGACCAACAAAAGGCCTATGATAGAGTAAACTGGGAATACCTTAGGGCCTGCCTCCAACAATTCCGCCTACCTCCCCGCTTCATTAACTGGGTGATGCTGCTCACGGAATCTGCAACAATGGCTGTGCGCGGCCCAGGTTTCCTAATGGAAGTAGTCCATCCTCAAAGGGGCCTGCAACAAGGGGACCCCCTGAGCCCACTCTTATACAACTTCAGCCTTGACCCACTACTGCGAAATGTGAATGCCCAACTCACTGGGGTCCATGTGCCAGGCCAAACCCCAGTCAAGATGAAGGCATTTGCAGATGATTGCGTGGTGGGGGTGTCTAATAATAAAGATGCACGCGCGCTTGAAGCCCTCATCCAGGAATATTCCCGGGTAAGCAACGCGGCACTGAACGCCTCCAAAACTGAAATCATCCTCCTTGGTTGGTTTCAGAACTGCTGGGCCCCAGCAAGTAGTTCCCAACCCAGCCCAGCTGCTCGCCCAAGTCCACGCCTTACTAACTCAAAACACACCGCTCCACTGGTGCTCCCCTTTGTGCTGCGACCTACCATAGGACCAGTATGCCATCTGGGCATGTGGTTGGAGGCAGGAGGATACAAGTCAGCAGTAATGGAGGGCCATATACTGGACAACGTGACGAAGCAAATCGCCTCTCTCAGAGCCCACCCTACTACCCTCACTGGCAGGGTTGTTCTTGCCAACTCTATGCTCCTATCCAAAGTCTGGTTTGGAGCCCACGCCATCCCCTTCTCCCCAAGCTTCTTCAAATCCCTGTATGCTTTGCTACAAGGTTGGCTTTGGTCAGGCCGCCCTCCACCAGTATGGCTAGAGGTCATGTTTGGCCCTCATCATCATGGTGGCATGGGCCTACTTGACTTCAAAGCCCATGCCGCCAAGATCCTAGGCACCTGGATTGCAGCCGTCACTGCTCCTACACTCCCATCCCAACACTGGTCCCGCGCAGCCCACTCCAACTTCTCCTGAGCCTTGGGCCTCAACAATCCATCAAACCCCCACTCCCTGATGAAATACCTCGCATCACACACATCAGCCACAGGTCCTCACGGGACCAAAACCCACTACAGACAAATCCTACTCTCCATGCGAAGCGCAGAGTGGAGAATTCATATTAGTGGACATACAACCTGAAGAGGCCGCCCCTCTCCTCAGTTCACACAAGAGGTACAGGGGCTACCCATCCATGATGGCGTGATCCCCATTCGACCCCAAGTCCTATCCAGGGTGGACTACCTGGACATGATGGACATCCCTTATTCCACTGAGACCCAAAAGACTATCTGGAAATACGCACACCATCCTCTGTTGCAGCCTCAAGTCTGCTCCCATATGTGGCGCTGCCTGAGGTGGGTGTATCGTACAGCTGAGCGCTCTAATGCTTTACACTCATCCTGTGTCATGTGTGGCCAGTATGGAACGCTGTTTCACCGCCTGGAGAAGTGCCCCACCTCTAAAGTAATATGGCGCGAAGTCCAACGTCTGCTAGGCCAGGATCAAACACATCCCTTCAGTCTGTCAAGAGATATGTTTGCTTCATCAATGGCCTCCCCCTCCCACCCTCCCTTCGTGCTCTGGTGGTTGCAATCGCCATGTGGACTATCCACACGATTGTCTTGGATGCCATCGCCGGATCCATCCCCACCCTCCCTGAAGCTGTCCACAGATTCCGGTCTCATTTGGTGGATCACTTTCAAGTGTGGATGTTTGGATATCTCCCACCACGTCGCCGGCAGCTGGTCTCCTCCTGGTTCCCAGTCTGGTTCATCAAATCAGACCCCTTCCTCCACACATGCTCAATAGTGGCTACGCCCCCTACACATGTTCCCTCCCCCTTCCCATAAGTGGCGTTCCCGCTGGCAACAAGAGATAGCATCACTTCTCTGGGGTGCCTCACCTGGTACTGAGTTTTGTCTCGTCTGAGTCATATTCAGAAGTGTCCGTCCCATGGTTGGCCTTCCCCGCAATAAATTTAAAATTTAAAATCCTGTGCATGGACCTCTTCAAGGAGGTCTCATGCAACGTTAACCATTTAATTTTAACTATTGCAAATCTATCTGCCCATGCACCATTGGGCCGCCCAGGTTCCCTCCAACATGAGGCACTTATACAATACCACTCTGAGCACCGCGTGGTTTTATTTTGGCTATTCCCTCTAATGATAATTATCCTTGACCTAAGATATTATAGATCAAGCACCCTCTACTTGGCTCTAGTAACTTTAGTACTAATGACTAGTTCCCTGGTGCTGGCGCTGGCCCTGTGCACCATGCACTTCCACGCTGTGAACAAGATATTTATAAACACTCTCCTTACATTAGTCAACCAACCTTTTTCTTTTGCATACATGAACTTTTTCCGTGTGGGACTTTCACAAAGTGCAAATGGTGTGCACCAGCCATTGGCCGCAGCTGCTGTGGGGCTCACCACTGTTTACTCTTTTTCCCAAAGGTTGGAGCATCTTGGAGCTATTCTTGCTATCTCTAACTGAGAAAGTACCAACCTTTCTTGCTCACATTCAGTGGATGTGGATGCTTCATGGTCTGAGAGCTGAGATTCCCTGACTTTCCATTAAAAATAATAAAATTAAGTCAATTAAACCAGGTTTTCTTTGGCGCCAAGTTCAAACAGTGCAGGCACCAGCCTCAACAATGGTCTGGTGGTGATGGCCTTGGATAACGTTGGACAAACAATTGCTGAAATGGGGATAGGGTCATTCATGACCAAAAATGCGTTTATAATGACGTTTTACATATACTACTAAGCCATGTCTCTTCTCATATGGCAAAGATATGGACCCCATTCCAGTGTATCAGTTCACTCCATAGAAACCACGCTTGACCACAACCATGACCCAAGGATCTCATGAGGTGGAGAAAGTGTTACAATTAATTTATAAATGTCGTTTATGAAGTTGCTGAAAATATATTGTGACATGTTGCCTCAGTAGTAAGAGTGGCCAATTATCCCTCTCCATTTTATAATGCAGAAACATACCCTGGGGGTATGTAAAACCCTGAAGAAGAGTATGGTGGTGAAGTGTTGGCATTATCTGCTATAAATAAAGATCATTTGGGTTATTTTTATTGACTGCTACCTTCTCCTCCCCTTCAGGTAAGATTAGCACTACTATTTTGGTGAATACCGGAGCCTCTGAAAATTTCATTGACTGAGACCTAACTGACTACCTTGAGATTAGCACTTGCCTGGTGGTATGGTTAGGGGAGGGGCTTCTCAAGGTATTCCCACCCTGAAGGTACTAGGGTTAGTGGATTATCAAGTGGTAAAGTATCTTTTGATGGGCCATTTCCAAGCAATCAAAAACTTTTTGTACCCCATTATTCTGGTTGTAGAATGGTGGCAAAAGTTTGACATCAGGGCTAACTTGAGAGACAATATCCTATCCTTATAATTAAAGAATGGTTATACCTTATTTGTTCCATTGTCTGAGGCTAACTTCCAGGGAGATTTACCCTATTGGCCCAATATCCACACTATCAGTCTCAACCCTTGTTGAAGCCTCACTGGAGGTACCTTTATCTTCCTGTTTGGAGGGTCTAGAATATTCATTTGATGCGGCTTCAGCTAAAAAATTACCTGCTCATTCAGAGTTTGATTTCAAGTTCAAGCTTACTGTTGATCTGGTGCATATATATTACCTGATTTATCTTTTGACTGTATGGGAGAAATCAGAATTATATGTGTGGAATAAGGAGCAGTTAGACAAAGGCGCGATTTTTTAGCATACCTCCCCAGTATGCTCCCCACTTCTCTTTGTGGAGAAAGATGATGGAACTTTACACCCTTGCATAGACTATGGGAACCTAAACAATATTACTATACCATATCTTCATACCATCCCTTTGGATTCACAGATTGTGCGCTATGTGGAGAAGGCTAAACTCTTCTCCAAACTGGATTTTCTAAATGCGTTCAATCAGATCCAGATTAAGAAGGGACAGGAGTGGTTAACCGCACTCCATACCAGAAAAAGGATTTTCTAGCATTGGGTCATGCCCTTTGGGCTTAAGAATGCCCATGCTATCTTTCAACGCAGCATTGATGCAGCTTTGGGGGACCTGCTGAGGTATGTGCGGTTGCCTACATGGATGATATTCTGATGTTTTCCCATGATCATGAGTCCCATGTAGTACACCTTTGGCAAGTAGTGGAGAGATTAAAGGCATCCAGCCTTACACTGAAGATAAGCAAGTGTGAGTTTTTCAAGTCCCAGGTCACTTTTCTGGGCAACGTCATGTTTGACCAAGGACATGATGACTTCAGACAAGGAGAAGGTGATTTGTGAGTGGCCTACCCCAACTTCAGTCAAGGAATTGAGGAGTTTTTTGGGGACGTTTATTTTCCTCAAGAAGTTCATACCAAATCTTTCTGAGGTGGCGGCGCCCTTGTATAAGGCAAGTGGTGCAAAGTGCTTCAGTGGTCCCCCATTTTGGAGGATGCTTTCCAAGCAGTAAAGTGCACCCTGTTATCCATGTCCATCCTTTGCCATGTAGATCCTTAGAAGAAGTTCATTGTGTCTACTGATGCCTCCAAATTTGACATAGCAGCTGCTTTATTACAAGTGGTTGAAGATGGAATAGAGAATCCAGTAGTATATTTTTTAGTAAGATGTCTCTGGGAGAGTTAAACTATGCCGTTTATGATAAAGAGTTATTATCAGGGGTGGAGGCATTATATTATTAGTGTCATCACCTTCATGGCTCTTCCCAACCTTATTGCATATGTACAGATCACCGTGCCTTGTTGTACTACTGCGCTCCTCATGTCAACACCACGTCAGACCCATTGGCATGAGACCCTTGCCCAATTTGCATTTTCTTATGTTCACCAAGGGCAAGTAGAATGAGTTGGCAGATTCTTTGAGCCACAATTCTGAATTAGCTCCCAATCCAAAGGAGGTAGAGGTTCATAATATCCAATTGATGATTCCACCAGGTAAGATTGTGTCTCAACTTCTATCTCTCCCATCCAACAGGCCACCCTCACTCCTCTAGAAAATGCGGAGGAATACAGTATGTTCAGAAAGATAGTCCTTTCTCAGCCGTTATCAGATGAATATACAATGATCCTTGCTAAGAGCGCACTGAATCAGGAGGATCTAACCAGGGGTTATCATGTAAAGGATGAGATAGTGTGGTTTCAGGGGCGCCTATGGGTTCCTGCTGGACCACTTTACCTGAAAATCATCTGGGACCATCATGACGGAATCACCATTGGCCATCCTGGAAAAGAAAAGTCTTTGGAGCTAATTTGACGCACATACAATTGGAAGGGCTTACTCATGCAGGTGGGCAGGTATTGTAAAGAGTGCTTGATCTGCAAATAAATGAAACCAAATTAATAACCAATAGTGGGGTTGTTGGTACCAATAAAAAAGGCTGAAGGGCCTTGGACTTCCCTATCAGTAGATTTCATTGTGAAATTATCTGTCTCTAATGGTTATTATGACATCATGGTAGTGGTGGCCCGTTTATGAAGTTCACCCACTTTATTCCTTGCAGAACTACAGTAACCGCAGCTAAGATGGCAAGCTCTTTGTCACCCATGTATTTGCGCCTCATGGGGTTCCTCAATAAATTATTAGTGATTAGGGACCCCAGTTTACCTCAATCTTTTGGGAAGAGTTGTGTAAGACTCTTCATATTCACCCCTGCCATTCTACTTCCTATTAACCCCAATCAGATGGGCAGACTTAATGAGTGGACCAGTGCTTAGAACAGTTTCTGTGGTGTTACACTTTCCTGGATCATTCAGATTGAATTCCTCACCTTCCTTTGGTCCATTTTAGCTACAACAACACTGTGCATGCTTCTATTAGTTGTTCCCCATTTTTCGCAATTCATGGTTTTAACCCCAAATTTAACATGGAGCTCAGTTATGGATCTAAAGTTTAGACAGTGATGGACTTTGCTAAGGCTATCTAGAAAGTACACCAGAGGGTTTCCACAAGTTTGGAGGCGGCTATGCTGGTTTATAAAGAGAATGCTGATGGAAAGAGATGAGTGGGTCCAGCGTACAAAGAAGGGGATCTCATGATGTTTGATGCTTGAAACATTCCTATCAAGCAGCCATGCAAAAAGCTGGGACCAAAGAGGATTGGCCCTTACCGCATTGTTAAGAAGATGGGCCACGCTTAATATCAGTTAGATCTTCCCTCTTCATTTCAGATCTTTTCTGTCTTCTATAAGATAATTGATGATGTTTTAGGGCCCTCCCATTAGAGATTCCCAAGGCTTATCTTATGGATGGGGCGCTGGAGTGGGAAGTGGAGGAAATAGTAGCCTCCCACATAGTAAAAAGAAGACTTGAGTACCTGGTATCCTGGAAGGGATTTGATGCAGCAAAAAACAGTTGGGTACCAGTCCATGACTGCGCATATGCCCAAGACATGATTGTCCTTTTCCACAAGTATTTTTCCAAGACTGCCAGACCTCAGTCAAAGCAAACCGTTGCCATAATGAAGTTGGTCCCAGCCCACAAGAACTTTTCCCTAGCATGAGCCCCTGAAGAGTGTGGAGCCCCAAAAGGACAAAAGGGTAATGTCATGTCTTAAAGATGTCATCATAATTGGGACCAACGTTAAGGACAAAGCTGCATGTCAGGAGACCAAGAAAGAGAAGTTGGAAGGCCTCCCTGGCCTCAAGCATATCTTGGAGCAACGCTGGGTACAAGCCAGATATGCCCAGGTTGGTCCAGGTGAGGTGCATATCTTCCATCCCCTTTTTTTATCTTTGGCATTTTATGGATGAGTTGCCTCTTAAATGATGATGGCTCAATTCAGTTACTCAGTGAATGGGAGTTCAGAACCCATTCAATTTATAAAGTTTCCAGCTTAAGCCAGCCTCAACTTCAATCAATTACTTAAGTTTGGACAATTTTGAAGTATAGTACTCTGTCAGTTGAAATGTGCACTTATTGGTGCACTTGAGATTAACACCACTTTCACTGATAGATAATTTACCCAGATCACCTTAAATATGATTCTTTGATACCAACCTACATTGTTGATTGTCTTCCTCATTTAGATAAATTTTTCGTTAGTTTTATATTTTTTCTTGATGGCTACTTGGACAAACTTGTGACCAGAACTCTTTGAGGAGGTCCTACACAACGTTAGTCATGTTGTTTGTGCAAATTTCACCCTCTCATCTGGTGCACAGCAGGTCCACTTGAGTCCCCTCCAGACCAAAGAAACCTTACACTCCTGCACAGGACGCTACTTGGATATGGACTCATCTTTGGGGTCCACCCAAGTTTGCTTGTATTATTTCTATTATATTACTCCACACTTGACACCCTTGTCTCATGTTATTTTAGCTCAAGCACACTCTGCAAGGCTATCTTTCTTTTGGTAATGACAATTAGTTACCTTGCATTGGTCCTGTGCATCATGCACCACCACGCTTGGAACTGAAGAGTTATAGACACTCTCCTGACATTAGACAACCAACCATTTTTTACTGCACAAACGTTTTCTGTGTGTGACTTTCACAAAGTGTGAATTGGGTGCGCCATCTGTTGGCCACAGCCACGGTGGGGCTCACCTTTGTTTTCTCATTTTGCTGATGGTTGAAGCATCTCAGCATTATTATTCTGTCACTGACTGGGAAGTACACACCCTTCTTGCTTGTACATAGTGTATATAATTGCTTTGCAATCCAAGAGTTGTGATTCCCTGACTTTCCACTAAAATTAACAAAATTGAAGCCAATAAACTGTTTTTTTCTTTAGCACTGCGTTTGGACAGTGCAGGCTGGGCAATTGACAAATAGCCTGGGGGGTTGACCTTGGAGAAACATCATAAAATCCATTACCAAAATGGGTATGAGGTCATTTGCAGCCCAAGACGTGTTTTATAATGACATTTTCCTATATACAACCAAGCTATATCTTCTCTTATGGCTTAGATATGGAACACATTTCAGTGTACCAAATTACTTCAGATAACTCACGCTTGACCATAACCATGATTCGCAGAACACATGAGTGGAAAAAGAGTTACTTCTTAAATACATTTATGCATATACAGTTGCTGAAGATATGGTGGGATATGTGACCTCAGTAGTAAGAGTGGCCAACTATTTCTCTCCATTCTATTATGCAGAAACGTACCCTGGAGGTATGCTAATGCCTGAAGAAGTTCCTTGTGATGAAGTGTTGGCATTCTCTGCTTTGAATAATGTCCAATTATGGATATTTTTGTTGACTGCTAACCTTTCATCCCCTTTAGAGAAAATCAGCACTACTATTTTGGTGGATACTGAAGCCTCTGAGAATTTTATTGACCAAGAACTAGCTGACTACCTTGAGCTGAGTTACTTGCCAGGTGGTTAGTTAGATGAGGGGCTTCCCAAGGTATTCCCACGCTGAAAATTATGGGGTTAGTGGATTATCAAGTTGGCAAATATCATTTGTCTGACCACTTCCAAGCTATCAAGGACCTTTTGTACCACATCATTTTAAGTGTAGAGTAGTGGAGAAAGTTTGATGTCAGAATTAACTTGAAAAACAATACATTATCCTTAACTTTGAATAATGGTCATGAGTTAGTTGTCCCTTTGGCTAAAGCAAAATTTCATGCGATTTATCCCACTGGCCCAATATCCACACACTCAGTCTTTCTCCGTTGCTGAAGCTCTCTTTGGAGGTTCCCTTACCTTCTTGTTTGGAGGGGTTAGAATTTTCGTTTGATGCTGTTTCAGCCAATGTACTACCAGCTCATTCAGAGTTATATTGCTAGTTCAAGCTTACTGTTGATCTGGTGCATATATCTTACCTGATTTATCTTTTGACTGTATGGGAGGAAGCGGCCTTAGATATGTGGGTTAAGGAGCAGTTAGCCAAAGGCACGATTTTTCAGTGAACCTCACCTGTATGTTCCCAATTCTCTTTGTGGAGAAAGATGATGGTACCTTACACCCATGCGTAAATTATGTGAATAATAACAATGTCACAGTACTAGACTTGCATCCCATCCCACTGGACTCACAGATTGCACGTTATGTGGAGAAGGTGAGAGTCTTCTTCATGTTATATTGTTTATATGCATTCAATCAGATCTGTATCAAGAAAGGTCAGGAGTGGATGACTGCATTCTGTACAAGAAAATGTATTTTATAATTTCAGGATATGCCCTTTGAGCTTAAAAATGCCCCTGCTATCTTTCAACGCCATATTGATGCAGCTTTGGGGACCTACAGGGTATGTGTGTTAGCTTACATGGATGATATTTTGGTATTTTCACCTGACAATGAGTTTTATGCAATACACCTTTGGCAGGTGGTGGATCGTTTAAGGGCAGATGACCTTACAACTAAAATAGGTAAGTGTGAATTCTTTAAGTCCCAGTTCACCTTCCTGGGCAACTTTGTGTTTGACCAGGGGCACATGATAACTATAGACAAGGAGAAGGAGATTCAGGAAGAGCCCACCTCAACTTCAGTTAACAAATTGAGGAGTTTTTTGAGGGACATGTTGTCATGGTTGGATGACATAATAGTAGGCACTGATGCTAGGGATAAGGCTGGGTGACAGGAGGCCTAGAAGATGAAGCTTCAGGCTCTTCCTGACCTAAAGCACACCTTAGATCAACGCTGGGTGCAAGCCAAGAATGCCCAGGTTGATACTAATGGGGTGCAAAACGCCCAGCCTCTTATCTCAGCTCAGGCCCTAGAACGGATGATTTACATTTTAAATGATAACAGTTCAATTCGCTTGGTTGGAGAGCAAGGGTTTGAGTCCCACTCCAGCTATGAAATTTTGACTTCAGGTAAAATAAGGCTTCCATTGATTACTCAAGTGAAGGCACTTTCAGTGTATTTTACCAAAATGGACGGAAGCATCTGTTCATTGGAGCGTCAAGGCTTGGGTGCATTTCCGCAGAACCCAACTTTCCCCAGTTCATTTTAAATATGATTTTGCAATCAACTCTCCTTGTTGATCGACTTTCCTTTAAATAAAATACCCATTTTTTATGTTTAACTTATGATTCCTTGGGCTAACTTGGTGGCAGACCTCTTTGTGGAGGTCTCCAACTATGTGGGCCACTACCTTCTATCGCAATACACCAAAATCCCAGGTGCTCCCTTGGGCCGCCCAGGTCCCCTCCAGATTGAGGCACCCAAGCTCACAGACGCCAAACTACACTTGATTATAGACTCCCCTCTGGGGTCCACTAAAGCTGTTATGTTCCTAACATACCTGATCTTAAATTTGGCGTTCTACACCCTTGCCTGGGGTACCATTGGCACAGGCACCATTTGAGGTGTCTTCTTACCCTTTTTATTAACGGCTAGTTCCTTAGCAATGTGGGTTTGCATCCCACATCACCTTGCTGGGAATGAGAGAGTTTTAGACACTCTCTTGACACGTGTACTCTCCTTAAGAATTTTAAATCAAATCTTTCTAGGGTGGCAGCGCCTTTGTATAAGCAAGTGGGACAAGAAGTGAATTTAGTGGTCCCCAACTTTTCATTATGCCTTTCAAGTGTAATGTGTACTTTGCTGTCCACATCCGTTCTTTGCCATGTCAACCCAACAAAGAGTTCACTGTTGCTTCTGATGCCTCCAACTTTGCCATAGAGGTGGCCCTATTACAAATAGGCAAAGATAAAAATAGAGCATCCAGTTGGATATTTTTCCAGGAAAGTGTCTCTACCAGATTTAAACTATATTATATATGATAAAGAGCTATTAGCAGTGGTTGAGGCGCTGATTTATTGGTGGCATTACTTTCATGGATCATACCAACCCTTCCATATACATACAGACCACCATGCCTTGATGTACTACCATGAAATCATGTCTTGACCTCAAGTCAAAACCGGTGGCATGAGACCCTATCCCAATTTGCGTTTTCTTATGAGTTTACTAAGGGCAAGGAGAATGGTTTGCTGGATACTTTAAGCTGCAACCCTGCACTAGCTCCAGATTCTAAGAAGGTAGAGGTGCATATACCCACTTGGTAATTCCACCAGTAATATTGTGTATCAACTTCCCTCTCCCTTGGCTAAAAGGCCAGCGCTTGCTCCTCTGGAAAATGTGGATGAATATAAAATGTTCAGAAAAGTAGTCCTTTCCCAGCCTTTGTCAGCCAAATATGCTATAATACTTGCTAAGAGCGCATTGAATCAGGAGGATATTACCAGGGTTATAACATGATGAAATGGTGTAGTTTCAGGGGCAATTATGGGTCCCGCTGGTCTACTTCACCTGAAAATCATCTGGGACCATCATGATGGAATCACTGTTGGTTATCCTGGGAAGGTGAAAACTCTAGAGATAATTTGTGTCACAGCTAGTGATATATTTCCTGGAATTAACCGCCACTCAAAAGCCAATTCCAACAAGCTCATGGGGCAAAGACCAGAACCCCTAAGGGTCTTGGTGGCCTTTCAAAGGTCATTGACAAAAAATAGTTTTGGCTTTGCCAGCCAGGCTGAGGAAAACAGCCCATTTGAGGTGAAAAACCATATAGGAATTGAACTTAACACCCAGAAAATTACAAGATATGAGGTTATGGAATTTGGCCAAATTTGAAATTTTTTGATTCTGTTGAATAATGACGAATTTGTAGCTCATATCAGATTTATTAACAATTTGGAATCTTCGTGAATTAACCTCCTATAAATTAAGCTAAAGATGATAAAGGCTTTGCTTTTCTTAGATACACTGATCATCTAATAGATTTTGTATTTTTGAGCAAGTTTCCTTTAAGTTTTTTATGGTTATCTTCAACAAAATTTACGTCTGTCCAAAGTTCTGCAATGGCTGGAGTCCGTTTTCCACTCTGGTTTATTCCTACTGCTTTATGTGAGCCCTCAGCCTAATCCATTACCTATTCCGCCAGCTCCACCTCCTCCTATTTTTCTGCCATTTGCCCTAGATTTTAAGCCACCCATCTCAGCTCCCAGGCCTCTTGTACATGAGGTTGTTGCCAGTTTGGTGTGCGTTTTGCTACCTAAATTTATATGAAAACACAACACTGATCATTTAGGACATCTCTATATTGTTGGGTCGCTTGGCCTTATTGTCACACCTTTGGCCAGGGTCTTTCCCCTCAGTGACCTCCTGCGCTCCAGTTTCCCTGACATTATCTGAGTAAAGCCTGGATTTTTGTGAGCTTCTACTGTTGGGTGGCTAGAGTTAGCCCAACCATCTCAAGTTGTCTTAAGTTGAAGCAGTCCACTGAGCTGGTACTTTTGTATCCCTTCTGGCCTTGGTTGTTACCTTCTTCAAATGGTGTGCTGAGGGTGTTGCGTGGCTCCCCTCACTCAAGATGCTCATACAGTGTGCAGTACCTGCCACTACCAGTCTCACTTTCCACTATTAACAAAATATAAATTTAAAAACGAGATCTTCAACACGTTGTCCAGACTTAGGGCCTGCCAGAAGTCTCAAGGCAAGGACTTAGCTGATGTCCTCCTTCTCCAGATGTTGCTCCATGAGATTTCAGAAGGAGTTCACCAATGGTTATTCTTCATTGGTGAGAACAATATCCCTCCTGTAATCTCTCCCAGCGTTGGAAACCTTTGTCAAGCCACGCAAGTTTCCCCCTGATACCTTTGAGAATTATAACTCCTTTGTACACTTATCTCAAGGTGACCTCACTACAGCTCAATACTTGCTCCTGTTTCAAGAGCGAGCATTGAGGTTGGGATCTCTTTAAAAGTTGAAGATGGCCCTTCTCCACAAGTCCCTAGATAATACTGGTGCTGCCCTTGGCATTTGAGATACCCCCTCCTTATCTGAGACGTGCTCCATCCTTGCATCCCTGTTGTCTATAAGCCTCTGTGCCATCAAGCCTAATTGTACCGCTGAACATTATATCTTATAACTTGACAACTCCATCATTGTGAGGTGCACCCATGTTTCCAATCCTGTGGTGACATATCCAGCTGAGATACTGGCCGTTATGGAAACTTTCAACCTGATTTTAGAATGCCCTACTTCCATACTCTCCCAGTACCGCTTGGAACCAGCAGTGAGATCAGTGGATGGTGAGACTGAGACTTCTGTCATAGGTGAGGGTCCCCTCACTACTGGCTCTGCACCACCACAAACCACAGAGTACCCCTCACTTTTGTCCTCAAAAGTAGATGGGGTTAGTAAGTCTAACCCGTTTTATTTCAGAGCGTTCACTTCCTCCCAACCATGGACCCAATGTTGTCATTTTGGAACTTATGCCTTTTGTCCACCCTGTCGTCCCAGTTGGCCCAGTTGAACAACTCTTTCCCATCACTTCAGAGTCACCTCTAGTTGCGGATTCTATCCAGAAACGAGTAAAGATCTATGAGAGGATGATTGAAGAAGAGCTAGCTGTGGCTGACCCTTCCAAAAGTTTGGCTGTCCTGACTGGTGTATTATCGTGTGATAAAGATCTTTCTCCCACTGAACATAGAGCATTAGGATACCCCACACCATTTAAGTCCCATGGACAACTTGTTGTCAATATGAAGTCATACACTGTGAATTTCTCAGGATACTCTCACCTATATGCTACCCTACAAGATTGGAGCAATCCTGTCATCCCTTGCCTCATAGGGAAATAAACCCTCCTCTGCTTACTTCTTGTTCATGGTTACTTTTTTTCAGAAGGGAAGAGCTTTTAAATACTCACTTTGATGGACACTGGCGCAACTGAAAACTTCATCTGCCAAGAATTGGCAGAGGCCCTGGAGCTGCCCCTGGGAGTTGGTCAGTTGTGAAGGGTGGTGCATCTCAATCCATTCCAAGTTATCACGTGTTAACACCTGTTCCTTTCATTGCAGGTACTGATTACTTTGTTGAGAGATTCTCATTGATAAAGAACCTCCTATTTTCTATTATTTTGGGGGTTGGCTGGTGGCACCAATTTGACATCGCCACTAACCTCCTGGACTCTACCATGCACACAAAATTCCCTGGTGGAGCCACAGTTAACATCCCTTGCTGAGAAAAGAGCGCCACGGTGATCCAACGAAAGTGGGGGCCCTTTCCTAAGGGGGCCCTAGCCTCTATTCAACCTACTGGTGCCCTGACCACAACACTTAAAATGCTTGATTGCATCCGCGGATATGCTGATCTGTTTGATCCTACAAAGGCCTGCCCACTCCCTGAGCACACTAAGTTTAACTTTGAATTTAAGTTGACCATGGACCTTGTCAAGATATCCTCTCCAATATATCCCTTGTCCCCAAGGGAGGAGGCTGCCTTGGACGCTTGGGTTGATGACATATCCTCTAAAGGTCAAATCTTTAAATAATCATCACTGGTGTGCTCCTCCCTCCTGTTTTTAGAGAAGTATGATGGCTCACTTTGTCCCTGCATTGATTATGGCAATCTGAATAACGTGACATTGCCTGAACCCCATCCGCTCTCTTTGGAGCAACAGATTGCCCGCTATGTGGAGAAGAATAGGATGTTCAGCAAGCTTGAATGCCTCAACGCTTTCAACTAGATCCGTATTAAAGAAGGCCAGGAGTGGTTGACCACTTTTTGTACTCAGAAAGGTATCTACTGGTTCAGAGTTATGCTATTTGGTTTGAAGAACGCCCCCAACTGTTTTCAAGAGGCTCATTGATGCTGGATTGGGAGACCTTATGGGAACTTGCATGATCAAATAAATGGACAACATACTGGTCTTCTCCCCAGATGCAGAATCTCACGCCCGCCAACTTATGTCTGTCATGAAGAGATTTCACAGGAGAACTTACAATTAAGGCTAGCAAGTGTGAGTTCTAACAACCCAAGGTTGAGTTCTTAGTAAACATTATTTTCTCCCATGGCCACATGATTGCTCCAGATAAGGAAGCAGCCATCCGTTATTGGGTTACTCCATCATCTCTCACGGAGTTATGCAGCTTCCTTGGGACATGTAACTTCCTCAAGAAGTTTATCCCCAGCTCTCAGAAGTTACCGCCCTTCTTACATTTGCTTCAGGGAAGAATATTATCAGTTTGACCAATGAATGCAGCGCCGCTTCCCACGCCGTCAAGTACATAATATTGTCCAGCCTGGTGTTGATACATGCAGACTCCAGCCACCCCTTTATTGCCATCACTGATGCTTCCAACTTTGTGGTGGGAGCTGCTAAGCTGCAAGAGGGGGAGGATGGAGTGGAATTGCCTGTTACTTATTTTTCTAAGAAAATGACCCTGGTGCAGCTTTACTATGATATATATGATAAGGAACTCCTTGCAGTCGTTGAAGCAGTACAACACTGGCGCCACCATCTGCATGAATCTAAGTGGCCATTTACTATCTGTACTTACCACAAGGCGTTGATGTAATACTGCACCCCCCAGAAGCTATCCACTCACCAGTCCTAGTGGTTAGAAATTCTGTCAGTGTTTTACTTCCAATACAACTTCATTACAAGCACCCAGAACATGTTACATGATGCTCTATACCAGAACCCTGCCCTAGAGCCTGAACCAGCACTAGTTGACGCCCACAATACCCCGGTGTTGATTAATCTGGAACAGGTGAAGGAGAACCCACTGCCCAACCTCCTCTATGCTTATGATGGAGCCTTTGGAAGGGGACACTGACACACCTTCCCTCGTTAATTGTCTCAACCTCTGTCAGCTGACTACAATAAGATTAAGCAGGCCTGCCAAAGAAATGGCGAACCTCTGGACAAAGGCTACCACTTGCTGGATGGAGTCATCCTCCATCAAGGCAAGTGGTGGGTACTGCCTGGACCCCTGTGTGAAGAAGTGATCTGTGAAGCTCATGACCCTCCAACTGCTGGCCAACCTGGCAAGGACAAGACACTTTATCTGATCTGCCGTCTAACAGTTGGAAGGGTATTGCCAGAGATGTGGTAAAATTCACAAAGTACTGCTTGACATTTACCCAGTCAAAGCTGAGCTGCCTGAAGAGTGCTGGATTGATTGTCTCCCTCCAAGCTGTTGAGGGCCCTTGGACATCAGTATATGTTGATTTTATTATGGAACTTTCCTTGTCACAGAGTTACTATTCAGTAATGGTTGTGGTGGACTATTTCACAAAAATGGCCCACTTCATCCTCTGCGACAACACCATTACTTCAGTTGAGACAGATTGTCTCTTTGTAGACCACAACTTTTGCTTACATGGTCTCCCAAGGAGATTATCCGCGATCAAGACTCAAAATTCACCGCTCAGTTCTTGGAAGCCCTTCTTTCCATCCACAGCATCTGCCCCTGCAGCTCCACAGCCTTCCACCCCCAGTCAGATGGACTGATGGAGAGGGTGAACTAAGGCTTGGAGCAAATCTTGCACAGTTATTCCAATGATGAACATAACAATTAGTCCTCTCATATCCCACTGGCGCAATTCACTTATAATACCCTTATCCATACCTCTACAGGCATTTCCTTCTTTTTCAAAAACTATGGTTATAACCCCAGCTTCAACCTAAGTCCATTGATTGAGTTCACCATTGTTGCTGCAATGAGCGTAATAAAGAGCTCAGGGACATACATCATGCAGTAAAGAACCATTTTGTTAATGCTGTGAGGATCTACAAAGCATATGTTGATTAAAAGCGCCGTGAGGACTTGAGTATAAGCCTGGTGACTTGGTCATGGTCAACGTAAAGAATTTTCACCTGACGCAACCCTGCCGCAAGTTAGGTCCCAAGCATGTTGGACCCTTCAAGGTCCTCAAAAAAGTTGGCTCATCAGCTTACCAGGTTGACTTACACCCTCAATTGAAATGTTCAGCACCTTAATGTTTGCCTCATGACCTCCTTCAATGGCCCCATGCCACCTCTCCCAGATCCTGTTATAATGGATAAGGAACCCCAATATGAGATTAATGACGTTCTTGCTTATCGCCTATCCCAATTCTGCCTAAAATACCTGATGTTTTGGAAATGATATGATGAGACAGAGAACAGCTGGGTATCTTATCAGGATATGACCAATGCTCAGGACCTGATTCATGACTTCCACTCTAGATTCCAAGATGCCGCAGGTCCTGCCACTCAAGCCTCCTTAGCTGCCATGAAGCTACCTACTTCCCACAAGAACTTCACCTTGGCCAATGTCCCTTAGGTGGTGTAAAACCCCATCCAAGAGCGGAGGGTGATGTCACAGCTAGTGACATATTTCCTGGAATTAAAGGTTACTCCAAAGCTAAGTCCAAAAAGTCCTTGAGGAAAAGACCAGAACCCCTAAGGGTCACTGATGACCTTTCTAAGGTCATTAATAACAAATGGGGTTTGGCTTTTCCGTGTAAATCCAGGGGAACGTCCCCTTTGCGTGGATTGGGCGATCTTTCCTTTTCCAAATAAAAAAGGTCTAAAGAGGGTATCTGCACTTCTCATCACCCAGGGCGACCTTGCTCATGTGGTAGATGAGCACTGTTACCAAGCGCTCCCTCTGAAGATTCCTCCCCCAGTTACCATGCTTGCAACATTGAATTAATTTACCAAATTGAGAAAATCTGCGCCAAAATTATCGGTAACCGTCTTCCCCATTAGTGGGAAGGACTTTATAAAACTGATGGCACTGAATCCTCAGAATCAAAGCCAAAATGTCTGAAATCAATGGAAATAAAGCCCAACGGGCAATAAACTAATAGTCAAAAGGGGATAAGTAATGAATTCTCAGTTGAAATCACTGATGGCATCAATCCATTGAGCAGTATGATTGCTGACGCCAAATTATCTTTATATCATCAAGGACAATCCCTGATGAGCAAGAATTACCATTGGGTACTGTCACTGATAGTTTATAACCACCATTTAAAAAATCAGATTTGGTGCACAATGGAACCCATTTGGCTGAACAAATGCCCCAGTGACCAGGCAGGGTGGGTTGGCCATCCTGAACCTATTTCTGATCCGTTGGGGCTTCCCTTATGTGGGTGGCCCTGGGGGATTCCTGTTGCCCATCAGGCCAGATGCCATTACATTATCCAATGTAAATGCAGTAGAGCCTCAGGTCAGCCATTCAAAGACAAACTAATAGCAACTCAGAATGCTGCTGAATCCTTTAATTTCATTTCAGATTAAAATAATATCCCCCTCACCCAAAAAAGTGCTGGGTTAGGTCATATTTGAGGGCTCTGTCCCTGCTTTGACAAGCTGACCCTAATTAAACACTGTTTAATTAGTTGCATAACACTAAGGAAATTTTTGGTCAATTATTAAACTTTTACTTTCATTAAATTCCTGAAAATACCAAATTTTTTATTTTACATCAATTCTTCTTTCTGAAGTCCCAATGGCACTAACTTGGTGGCCCATCAGCCCCTATACTGGAAAAAAGCTTTTCTTTCTTGTAACAATCACTTTAGTTACTATGATTTGATTTGAACAGCAAATATGGATAATCACACACAGGAAAGATGGGTGACTTTAATAACAAAAATAATACAACATGGGCGAGCATCATGGCAAGCGGTGCGCTTAACGGTGCAACTAAGGGCAAGAAACGCCCTGGAGGGGGACCAGGAACCCAATCCACAAAGAAATTGCAAACCTTACACCGTCTGGGTTTATGGTATTCACTGTAAAGCACGCGCAATATATGTACATTCAGTTCAACCAACCCTTGTCAAAGGTGAAGCATGTGATTAGACTCTTCCTTGAGGATAAGTCACCGACCCTGTGGGAGAAGACATGTGAGGCACAGCCCTCACTTTTTTCTCATGCAGTGTATGTAGCCACCAACAACATGGGCCACAGCTGGATCAATATTTGTTTTAAAACAGCTGATGAAGCAGATGCCGCAGCAAAAATCTGTGTGGAGGTTGCCCTCCCCAAGGGCAAAAATTGTGTGCACCGCGCGCATCAGATGGAACAAAGCAAAAACTTTGTTCATCTCTTTTGACTCGCTCCCCACCAACCTTCCTTGTAAGGTAATTGAGGAGGAGCTCCGCAAAGGTCTCATGGCCTACGGAGTAAATTCAGCAACTTGAATTACAGCAATTTCGCCTGATGCCCAACCTGTGCATGGGCAAAGCTATCGCCGTAATCAACCCCTTCCCAGAAGTGGAAGAGGACTTATCCAGAATTCCCCACACAGCAGAATTTCACTTCACAGATGGGGGCCATCCAGCTGCATTCTGAGTTACACCGGAATGTGCACCGCCCATTTGCAACCACTGCAGCTCACTGGGCCACAAGGAACACGCATGCCCTGTGAAAGAGGGCTTAATGGAAAATGATTATTGTGAGGAAGAAATGGATGAAGATAATGAAAACTTCGCCAAAATAACTGATGGTCACCACCCATTCCACTGGGGAGAAGATGGACTATACTCCATCGTGGACCCAGTTACATGCAAAGAGCGTAAAGTGGCACAAAAAGCCTGCAAGCAAGCAGTGGCTGAAGCAGCAGCACATGTGGAGTCTGCCATTAACCCTGGACAAATTCAGGAGGATATTTCAGATATTTACTGATACAACCGATCAGAACAATATGCCCAGGTAAAAAATTTTCACAGTAACCTGACTGAGTCACAAAGTGACATCAGTCATGCACATACTGAGGAGCAATGCAACTGCAATTTGGGCAAAAATGCGGTGCACAATTCACCAAAGTTGAACCTCAAAAATATAGAATCCAATCAACAATCCGAATCAAATCAACATGTAATTCTGTGCGGGAAAGGTTGATGCAAATGCAAAAAACTGCAATTCCCATGAATCATTGAGTCAGATCAAGGGTACCAACAATGGCTGTGAAAGAGTTGGAGTACAGACGCGGAGCATGGCCAGAATAGCCGCGGTGGGATAGGGTCAGAGGGCCCTCCCAACCGCTCCTGAGGCGTCGCAGGCACCTCAGTGTCAATAGGGATGCTAAACATTGTGGGAGCCAGGGCTCATACAACCCAAGCCAAAAAGCTGGAATTCCTGTGAAAACCTTTTGTAGACATCTTGACCATCCAAGAAACCCAGTGTCTACAAGGGGTAGAAGGATCCTGGTTAACCAGGGTCGCACCATCACAATCAGTATGGACGCCTCACTGTGGGGTGATCGTCTAAAACAACAAAAAATTTTAAATTACAAATTTGTCATCACACTTACACGGTTGAGTTCTGGTAGCAACAATTACATTTTAAGAGGAAATAATTTTGATAGCATGTGTCTATGCACTATGCACTGCAAACTGAGAGAAAACAATTTTTTGAAAAAAATTTTTACTCTCACTTTCCCACCAGATACAATTTTGTTAGGCGATTTCAACTGCTGGGATAACCCTGATATGGATCAATGGCCTAATCCCAGGGGAAACCCACCTGGACACAAAGAATTCCACAAAATGAAGGCATCTCTTGGCCTACAGGATGCTCTCCCCCCAGTTCACCACTCCTTCCCCACATGACGTGGCCCAACATATGTGAGGGAGCGCTCATATTGATGAGTCACATTGACCACATCCTCATCTCGCAATCCCACCGCTCAAGAATCTCCAAATTTACAACAAAAAAGATCAATTTTTCTGACCACTGATTGGTTACGTTGCAGTTAGCGCCAACCCAATCCCACACACAGGTGTCGCCTTGGAGAAAGCTTCACCCAGAAAATATAAAATTGCCTGAGATATCTGACTGGGTCAAAAACGAGGCTACAAACCCAGAATTCACAGCCCCATTCACTTCAGATCCCATTGGAACAAGGGAAAATTTCAAAAAGGATTTAATCAACAAAACCTGACATATTGCATCACGTAAGTACACCGTGGACACGGCCACAATCAAGAGTACCTTGGTAGAACTAGACCACCTGGAGATAAATACTCCAAGATCTGGCTATAGCCCCAACTGGGGACGCAAATGGGCAGAAATATCTGCCCAACTTAACAATCTCATCTTCAAATACCAACACAGAATCAAAGTATCAAACAAAGGTAAGTTCATAAAGGAAGGCAAAACCTGTTTGACATACTTTTTCTGCCAATTCCAATCCCACATAAACCAGCCCGTGTGCATACAGGTCTGCAAGGCCAACAGCACTGTGGCAACTGACCCAGAGGAGATCAAGGTGGAAGTACACCATTATTACACCGAATTATATTGCAAAACGCCAACAGATTCACAAAAAATTAAAGAATTTATACAAACTGCTGAGATACAAAGTACACCACCAAATTACAACATACTATCCCTAATTACACGGGAGGAGCTTTGGGAGACAATTCGCGGTGCACCACATAGGAAATGCTCAGGGTCTGATGGGATACCCTACGAATTTTACAAAAAATATTTTCAACAAATCGCCCCCCTTCTATTGGCATCTATGAACCAGTGCTTGGAGGAAACATGCCTACTACCAGGAGGCCATGAATCCCACGTTATAACCTTGTATAAAAAGGATGACAAGTTGGACCTGGCCAACTGGCGCCCAATTGCACTCTCCAACAATGACACAAAAATTCTAACAAAAATTTTAGCAGCCAGATTAGGCGCAATTTTATCTGACGTCCTATCACCCAACCAGTTTGGGTTTATACCTTGGCGTTCAATCTGGAACTACATCACCTGTTGCAAACATTTGTCAATCCAAAGCAAATGGTGCCCTAGTCTTCTTGGATCAGGAAAAGGCGTATGACCGAGTTAGCTGGCCATACCTAAAAGAATGTCTACATGCCTTCAAACTCCCACCTAGATTTGTAAAATGGGCGATGCTCCTAACAGAATCTGCAACCATGGCTGTATGCGGCCCTGAATTTTTAACAAACAAGATTAAACCACACAGAGGGCTCAAAAAAGGGGATCCCCTCAGCCCACTGCTATACAATTTCAGCTTTGACCCACTCCTCCAAATAACTGACACACGTCTCATGGGGATAACCGCACAAGGACAACCAACAGTCAAGATACTGGCCTTTGCGGATGACTGCGTAGCAGGTATAGCAAACAATGAAGATGACTGACAGCTGGATTGCACTCTAGAGGATACTCCAAGGTGATCAATGCATAGCTCAACAAAAGAAAGACATAAATCATCATCTTAGCCAAATACACAAACAACTGGGCCACAACATCAGAACCTCATACCAACACATGAAGAAAAAACCAAATCATTTTACCCTTTGCAACACCTCCCACCACCACTTCTATCTGACACCTTGTAATTTGGCTAGAATCAGGGGGATATGCTAATGAGACAATGGAAAGTAGCCTGTTACAACGGGTATCCAAACGCGTCGCCTCCCTCAAGGGAAGAACCCCAGGATTAACAGGGCGAGTTATAGTTGCTAACTCGCTCATCACCCCAATACTATGGTACCCAGCCCACGCGATCGCCTTCTCACCTATCTTTATAACTTCAATCCACACGCTTATCCAGGGCTGGCTGTGGCCTGGCTCTCACCCTCCTATATGGATGGAAACACTATTTGGCCCACGCTCAAGTTGAGGCATGGGACTAATAGATTTTGAGAGCCACGCCAATCACATCCTAGGTACCTGGATAAAAAAAACCTTGCTCCAGACCTCCCGCAACAACATTGGTCCAGAGCAGCAAGGATTAACTTTGCACAGGCGCTCAAATTAACCAACCCATATAGTCTATCCAGACTACTTACATACCTTGCCAAACACCCTACTGCAACGGGTCCGCATGGAACCTCCCCTCATTTCAAACATATCCTCCAAACTATCCGCCATATGGGATGTACCATAGAGAACATTGGTACTATACAGGGAAGAGGACGACCCAGCCCCCAATTCAAATTAAGAAACCCAGAAAACCACCCCCAGAGAGATATACTCGCAACAACCCCAAACATAGTTAGGATAGAATACCTAGATATTTTGGACATTCCCTATGATTTAACCACACAGAAGGCAGCGTGGAAAATGACTCACCACCCACTCCTACAGCTGAGTATAAGAGCAAACGCCTGGCGCTGTATGATAAGGACCTATAGGATGGCGGACCGCTCCAACTCCCTCCATGAAACATGTGCAGTATGTGAAGGGGAGGGATCCCTACATCACCGCCTAGAAACATGCCCCCCAAACCAAAGCTATATGGCAGGAAGTCGCACGCCTGCTTAAGATTCAAAGTGAATAGGAATTCTCAATATCAAAGAGCATCTTCGTGCTCCATATCGAGTTACCAATCCCATCTACCCTCCACTCCCTAATAATACCCATTGCAATGTGGACAATCCACACAATTGCATTAGATGCGTTCAAAGGCACGGTCTCAACCATTCATGGGCTTATTAACAGATTCCATGTCCACTTACCGGAGCACTTCCAAGCCTAGCTCTATGGATATATGAGATCAAGGCAAAAGCGCTCATAGAATCATGGTTCCCACTCTGGTTCCTCCACACAGACCCTTTCCTTCACACCTGCTCCATAGCAGGGGAAACCCCCTTGGAGTAGTGCACCAACCCCCCATACCTGGCAGTCCTGCTGGCAGCAGGGGTAACTTGAGTACCCTGGGGTGCCCAATTTTATATTTGTTGGTTATTTCCTTAGTTTTATGTATATTTGGTAATGTCCATCCCTTGGTCAGCTTACATTGGTTAAATAAATAAATATTATAGAGTCAAACCCTAGAAGGAGACTTCACCCTTGGGAGTGCAAATTCTGATAAGACCCTCGAAGCCTTGACAGGGGTCAAAAGCCAAGACGTGGTGTTGTCAGATCTTCCAGGCATAGTTTGGTATGGACACCAGATGCAATTAAGATTCATATGTCCATAATTTTGTGAAAATAAAGAGAGATACAGACATAGAAGGGGTTATGTGGGCCAAAGGTAGTTGGCACAGACACAATGGAGAGATCTGGTAAGAGACATAACCTGCTGGTGCTGGCATCGGAGATTAGCCCCAGAACAATCATCAGCAGTGTAGCTTGCATTAAGAGAGGTTCTGGAAAGATCCTCAGCATTGTTTGCTGGCAAGAAAATAGGCACCGGAGAGCAACTAAATACTTTGTCCTACTTGAAAATCATCACATTAATTGCTGATAGTGCATAGAGGCTGTTCCTCAGCATCAAGTCATTAGTAACCCTTGAATACATTGAAGATTGGCTCCAGGAAATTGGGTTAGCTATTAGTGTTAGTAATAAAATAAAATACTAATTAAATTCTTATTAAATCATTTGGTCTATACTCAGCAATAGGTGCAAGTTGATCATTATGCTAAAATTCATCAGGGATTGGCCAAGGATAGATTATCAGCAGTGTAGCTGGCATTGGAGAGTGTCACTACCAAATAAATTAAGATCAGATCAGATGGTATAGCTTCTCCTGATCCTACGGTGAGAGTTCAAGGTGCCTTTAACCTTTTTGGTGTCTTATGCTTTCAGAGCCTGGATGGTGGTCTTCCCCTTAGTTCATCTTGACCTTTTGCAATTTGAGAGCGATAATGGGTTATGGTAGGTCATCTTTAGTTTTTGAGGTCCAGGTAGTTCATCCTAGGTTTTAAAGCCCAGCATAGGCTCTGGGCTAGAGGCCTAGAGCAATAATTGCTCCTCCTTCTTCCAAAATTAAGTCTTTGTGGGGAGCTTTGGGGCACCTGGCAGGGAGCACCATTTTGTCAGGATGCGGGGGATCTAATCCTAATTCTCCCTATGTTAGTTCAGGGCCCTGAAGCGGCCCTTTTGGTTAGTAGGCCCTAATGGAAGAAAAACCTGCAATAGGACCAATAGAGTATATGAGAAAAGTTATTTTCTTTGATAAAACCGTGAAGTATTTTATAGTACTTCAAGGCTATAAGTGGGATAGGAGAGAGGATTCAAAATAGGCAGAAGGTTAAAATAGCAAAGGGTAGTAGAAAGTAATTAGTAAGTTTCTAGACAATAGTTAGCAATAGAGTACATAGCTTAGAAAACTCTTGGCACAGGTTGCTAATAAGACTAATGGTAAATAAAAAGTTGAAAAAATAAATGAGTTGATTATCTCAGCTTAAATTATTAATGGGGAATGTCAGGATTCTTACTTAAACAAAGTATTTGGATACTTTGAAAGATGGGAATTGATCCCAAACTGACTGAAAAGCCCAACCTTCATTAGGGATAATCCCTGATGAAAGTCAACAGCTATTGAAGTTGGAAATCAATCCCACTTTGATCAATAAGGCCAAACTTCTGTCAGGCATCATCCACGATGAAAGTCATATATTATAAAAATTGGTGATCAACCCTAATAAATATGGCCAAATCATGATCCCTTGCGGCCACTCAACCCTGGGGTTCAAACCCAAGCTATTAGATGAGCTCAATAAGATCAACAGAGCTAATTAGCTTGCACTGATTCCCTTTATTTGTTATTTCTTATTAAATCTAGGCATAGGCGGCTTAGATTTTCCCTGAAACACCTCTCTAATAACCCATATATATTTAGTATAATCAAATAACCTTACGCTTTTTCCCCTTTTCACAATTTTATGTTAAAATTGATTTATTTTTAGATTTGCTTATCCAGAC
>JAKSZP010005652.1:0-86202 GCA_022478985.1 Massospora cicadina
CCAGGGCAAATTGTAGCTGCTTTGATTGGAAAATGTTTGCAACAGGGTGTATGTTGTTCCAGATTGAACGCCCTGGTATAAACTCAAACTATTAAGATAGTTGCCAGATGCAATTGCGCCTAATCTAGCTGCTAGAATTTTTGTTAGAATTTTTGTGTCAGTGTTGGAGAGTGCAATTTGCGCCAGTTGGCCAGGTCCAACTTGTTACCTTTTTATACAAGGTTATAACGTAGGATTCATGGCCTCCTGGTAATAGGCGTGTTTCCAACAAACTCACGTTCATTGACGCCAATAGGAGGGACGATTTTTTGAAAATATTTTTTGTAAAATTCGTAGGGTATCCCATAAGGCCCTGGGCATTTCCTACGTGGTGCACCGCGAATTGTTTCCCAAAGCTCCTCCCATGTGATAAGGGATAGTATATTGTAATTTGGTGGTGTACTTTGTATCTTGGCAGTTTAAATAAATTCTTTAATTTCTTTGTGGATCTGTTAGTATATCACAATATAATTTGGTGTAATAGCGGTGTACTTACGCCTTGACCTCCTCAGGGCCAGTTGCCACGGTGCCGTTGGTCTTGCAGACCTGTGTGCACATGGGCTGGTTTCCGCGGGAGTGGAATTGGCGGAAAAAGTATGTTGAACAGGTTTCACCTTCCTTTATAAACTTACCTTTGTTTGATACTTTGATTCTGTGTTGGTGTTCAAAGATGAGATTGTTAAGTCAGGCTGAAATTTCTGCCCATTTGCGTCCCCAATTAGGGCTATGCCAGATCTCTTTGGAGTATTTATTTCCAGGTGGTCTAGTTCTGCCAAAGTACACTTGATTGTGGCTGTGTCCGCGGTGTATTTGCATGATGCAATATGTCAGGTTTTGTTGATTAACTCTTTTTTTAAATTTTCCCATGTTCCAATGGGATCTGAAGTGAATGGGGCTGTGAATTCTGGTTTTGTAGCCTTGTTTTCAACCCAGTCAGATATCTCAGGCAATTTTATATTTTCTGGGTGAAGCTTTCTCCAAGGTGACACCTGTGTGTGGGATTGGGTTGGCGCTAACTGCACCGTAACTAATCAGTGATCATAAAAATTGATTTTTTTTGTTGTAAATTTGGAGATTCTTGAGTGGTGGGATTGTGGGATGAGGATGTGGTCAATACAACTCATTGATATGAGCAGTCCCTCACGTATGTTGGGTCTTGTCATATGGGGAAGTATTGGTGAATTGGGAGGAAGAGCATCCTGTAAGCCAAGAGATGCCTTCATTGTGTGATATTCAATGTGTCCAGGTGGGTATCCCCTGGGATTAGGCCATCAATCTGTATTGGGGCTATCCCAGCAATTGAAATCACCTAACATGATGATATCTGGTGGGAGGGTGAGGGTAGAAATTTTTTCAAAAAATTTTTTTCTCACAGTTGCAGTGCATGGTGCATAGATACATGCTAACGAATTTATTTCATCTTGGCATGTGATTGTTGCTACCAGGACTTGACCGTGCAAGTGTGATAATGAATTTGTAATATTAAATTTTTTGTTGTTTTGGACTATCACCCCACAGTGAGACGTCCATACTGATTGTGATGGCGTGACCCCTGGTTGACCAGGATTCTTCTTCCCCTTGTAGGCAGTGGATTTCTTAGATGGCCAATATGTCTACAGCAGGTTTTCACAGGAATGCCAGCTTTTTGGCTTGGGACATATGAGCCCTGGCTCCCACAATATTTAACGTCCCTATTGACACTGAGGTGCCCGCGGCGCCTCAGGAGCAGTTGGGAGGACCCTCTGGTCCTATCCCACCGCAGCTCATTTTGGCCATGCTCCGCATCTGTACTCCAACTCTTTCACTGCCATTGTTGGTTCCCTTGATCTGACCCAATGATTCAAGGGAATTGCAGTTTTTTTCATTTGCATCAACTTTTCCTGCACAGGTCTCATGTTGATTTGATGCGGGTTGTTGATTGGATTTTTATTTTTGAGGCTCAACTTTGTTGCATTGTGCACCGCGTTTTCACCCAAATTACAGTTGCATTGTTCCTCAGTATGTGCATGACTGATGACGCTTTGTGGCTCAGTCTGGTTACTGTGAAAATTTTTGACCTGGGCATATTGTTCTGATTGGTTGGTTCAGTGAATATCTGAAATATCCTCCTGAATTTGTCCATGGTTAATGGCAGATTCCACATGTGCCGCCGCTTCAGCCGCTGCTCTCTTGTGGGCTTTTTGTGCTGCTTTACGCTGTTTACTTGTAACTGGGTCCACGATGGAGTATAGTCCATCTTCACTCCAGCGGAATGGGTGGTGGCCATCAGTCATTTTGGCGAAGTTTTTCATTATCTTCGTCCATAGCTTCTTCACAAAAATCATTTTCCATTAAGACCTCTTTTACAGGGCATGCATGTTCCTTGTGGCCCAGTGAGCCACAGTGGTTGCAAATGGGTGGTGCGCATTCCGGTGTAACTTGGAATGCAGCTGACTGGCCCCCATCTGTGAAGTGAAATTCTGCTGCGCAGGGAATTCTGGATAATTCCTCTTCCACTTCTGGGAAGGGGTTAATTACAGCAATAGCTTTGCCCATGCACAGGTCGGGCATTAAGCAAAATCACTGTAATTTACGTTGTTGGATTTCTCCATAGGCCACAAGACCTTTGTGGAGCTCCTCCTCAATTACCTTATGAGGAAGGTTGGTGGGGAGCAAGTCAAAGGAGATGAACAAAGTTTTTGCTTTGTTCCATCTGGTGCGCGCGTTGTGCACAATTTTTTTTCCCTCAGGGAGGGCAATTTCCACGCAGATTTTTGCTGCAGCATCAGCTTCATCAGCTGTTTTGAAACCAATATTGATCCAGCTGTGGCCCATGTTGTTGGTGGCTACATACACTGCATGAGGGAAAAGCGAGGGCTGTGCCTCACATGTTTTCTCCCACAGGGTTGGTGACTCATCCCCAAGGAAGAGTCTGATCCATGTTCCACCTTTGACAAAGGTTGGTTGAATTGAATGTACATGTATTGCACATGCTTTACAGTAAATACCATAAACCCAGATGGTGTCTGAGTTTGCAATTTCTTTGCAGATTGGGTTCCTGGTCCCCCTCCAGGGGCGTTTCTTGCCCTTAGTTGCACCATTAAGCACACCACTTGCTGCGACGCTCGCCCATGTTGTATTATTTTTGTTAATAAAGTCGCCCATCTTTCCTGTGTGTGATTATCCAAATTTGCTGTTTGAATCAAATTGTAGTAACTAAATTGATTGTTACGAGAAAGAAAAGCTTATGATTTTAAACATAGGATTAAACTATTAGATAATGGTTATAAAAATATGATAATTATCAGTGATTATTGACAATTGATAATCACTGTAAATAATCAAAATTTGGAAGGTCTATTTTTAGACCTGATGATCTTGTTTTAATCAAATTGATTTTTGATAAAAATTTGGGACCCCATTTTATAGATTAATTTTGTATGCAAAATGGATGAATTACTCCAATTGCTTGAAAATTACTCCATTTGGAACCCCTATAAATAGGGGTTTTTTTGAGGCCTGAATTTGGAGGAAATTGACATTATCGTCAGATCAGTTATTAATGTTTTTCAGATTTCTTAAGCTCAGATTCATTGGATCCCTCGAGGTGGTACAAGGGCTTTCATTTAGTATTGAATTTTGCCCCAATTTGGTGGTTTTTCTCTTATTATTATCATTAAAATTATTGTTTTGTTTGTTATTATAAATTCTAATAATAACAATGTGATGGTCAGGAATATCCTGTACCATCACAGCTTTCAGTTGAAGGAAAGTCTTGGTTCTGACCTTGGTGACCCCACTAACGGGGTCATATTTATACTCCCAGTGTGGTTTTTCCTTTTCTTTGGTTGCATTGGTCCATTGTGTGGCCATTCTGGTAGCAGAACTGGCACACTTACTTGGCATCTTCTTGCTCAATGTACACTACCCTGTTCAGGCTGGGCAGGCGGATGAATTGGGGAAAGGTTATATTGTTCAGTTTCATCCAAGGTGCCAGTTCATAATACACTTCTACTGTTTGTGGCTGAGGTACTTTTCGATGTAACTAAACCAACTTGCCAAAATTCCTTGTACTTCACCATAGTACAATAATCTGGTCCATATTGCTTTGTGAACCCACTCTCTTTCTCATTTGGCCAGAAGATTTTGGAATGTCACCCACTTTGCTGTTTGGTTGACATATCTGGTTGGCTCCATTTGCAAATAAATTCCCTTATATTTGATCCCAATCTCAAGGAGTTTTTGCAGTCCAATTCACCTGGTATTGCTATATTGATATACCCCCGTTTGGGTACCCAGTGATGGTCAAAGTCCCCTCCTTCTAGGACTTTGTCAAGCTCTTGATAAATCGACATTATCAGGTTAAACCACTCCTCCTCCTCCACTAGCTGCAGGTGGATTTGTATAGCATCTTTTAGGTAAGATTTTGGCGCTTGGCAGTCTGTAAAGCCTCCGCTGATTAATTGACAGATATATTTGATATGGCTTTTCACCCCATTCCATGTGTTGTCATTGGTATGCTGCTGCTGCACTGTATGATTTGGTTTTCATGCTAGGTTTGGGAACTTCAGTGGGGTCTTCCTCTAATATACAGCTTACCAATTCATTGAAGCTAAATCTCTGATTGAGGAACCCTTCAATTTGGTGAATGCTGATACCTTGGCGATTGATGCTCCTAGCCACTTTACACCAATTTCCAGGTTTTGCTAATCAAGGGCATCCGTTGGCAAAAACCCAGTCAGTACCACTTGAGGGCGGATTCCAGGCTGCACATTGGGTGTAGGTGTTTTTGGAGAACCTCCAGCGTAACCAAACTAAACTAGCACCAGTCCCTTGCTGTGACACTATTTCAACACACATCTGTAAAAATCTATGCCGTGGCAGCTGGAACTCCCACCTCACTCCATTGGAAGGCTTTGGAGGGAGTGAAACCTTTGGTGGCATATGGGGCAGCTAGCGTCAGTTCCAGGAAGGATTTTTTCCAATCATGGATAATTTTGATGCAGATCCCTGCTTTGAGCCATTCTTGGCCCAGTTCCAGGGTCATGACCCCTTTCATCACCATTGCCACCTGTGGTGAAATCTAGTGTTCATCCACAGTTAGGCTGACACTGGGGTGAACACCGCTTCATCCCAGTCTGCAGCTTTGCAATTGTTGTGACATCATGCCAGATTTCTACTTTTCAATAGAGAAAGGTCAGCCTTGAAGGGTTTTGTAAATCAGTTTCTTCACTCCCAGATCTGGCCATTCACATACTAGGTCCATAATGGCTCCCACTCAGAGCCAGTATTTTATTTCCATTAGAGCGAATCCATTGGTGGACCAGTTAATGGCCTCTTCCAGTGACCAAACCTGAAAGGGTCCCCACTTCACTGCCTTTTCCTTTGTCCAGCCCGCCTTCATCAGGTCTGATGCTGTGGCTGGTGGGAATCAGGTGTATGACCAGTGTAAGTCCTCAGTGGCCTTGAACCTGGCCATAATCTATGACAGCGCCTCCTTTGTGGAGAATGTGGTATTATACCATTCCAGCGCAGTGTCTACTAGAATGGTGTGTTGGGCTATTTGAGGGTGGTCAAAACGTTTGGGAATCATTTTTCTTACTTGGCTAATTCCGTTGGGTTGAGTCCCAATCTCCCAATAGCTTGAGTAAATTGCACTGATATACTGGCCTTGTTATATTCCATTGCATTTAGATGGTTGATGCTGGTGTCCATCCAAGCCTTTACGTCCACTGGTTTCAAGACTTCACAAGCTGCAGCTTTGATCAACTTATTCTCCAATGGGATTTTCATCCTCTTAATGGTATCTTTGGTACAAACCTGTGATGCCTTGAAGAGCACCACCATGTCAAGTGAGATTTGTGTATTGAACCAGCATTTGGATGCCCTGGCAGAAAACTTGTGGTCCCTAAAAATAACCACAATGGCCAGTTTGATGTTTTTGGAGACCCATTGAGTTGCCATTGAATACAGGAACTGAAGGGCCTCCCATTGCTTTATTTCTCAAGCAGACACGCTGCAGTGTGCTAAGATGTCTGTCTGAACAGGGGTGTACTTCACCAGAGCTCTGGTCACCAACTTGAACGCTGTCAGGGTTCTGGCCCCTTCTGATAGCACTTTTAATTTTTAGCCAAACTTTCCTGGGTTTCAAATCCTTCAAATTCAGTCTTCAATATTACTTTATCCCCATCAGTGTTGGTCCCCAATAATTTGTACTGCTTTTTTTTAGTACTAGATGGTCCAATGATTTGTACTGCTTTGACGATTGATTCTGTGCTAGTTTAGCCCCCTCTGTCAACCTGAAATTGTTGGGGATTGTCCCCAATGTCCCGTTCAGATTCAGCAATCAATGTTGGCTGATTTAGCCCCTACTGTTGACTTAAATTTGTCAGGGATTGTTCCCAATGGTTCATCAGGGATCATGCCCAATGATTTGCTCAGTTTTGCAGATTGATTTTGGTCAGGGACTGTTCTCCCCTCTGACTGGTCTTTGTCAGGACTGGTCCCCAACTTATCCTTTGAGTAATTATTCTGAGCTTCATTAGTAAGTTTCTAATATTGGTAGAAAACTTTTTTGTCATTGCTCTGCTGGTTTGGGTGGCAGATATTCACTGGTTAAATCTGGGTCAGTTTCAGATCCAACCAATACTTTGTCCAGATTTTTGGTTTTTCTAAAAAAATCTTTTTACCCTATGAGGCCCCAATTCTCTCTATTAATTGAGGTTTGGTGGGGAATATCCCTAATACTGCTGTTTTTGGAATCACTTCTCACTCCCTGAGAGTTGCTCCTATTGTCTGATTATCAGTGGACACTGATCCTGGGGAGTCAGTTCTATTATCTGTGCTTATTGCAAGGGTTTTTTGTGGCTCTTAGTCAAGTTTGAGTATTTCTTCATTTGTGCTGCCAATTTGTTATTTGGCATGCACTTATTATTCAGGGCTTCTCCATTATTACTTATACAGGGGCCTTGGTTGGTGTGAAGTCATGCTATTGATTCATTATTTGGTATGCACTTATTATTCTTCCCTTTTCTATTATTAATCATATGGAGGCCTTGGTCAGTGGGAAGTCATCCAGATAGTTCATCCATATTGATGTACTTCTTAATTAATTTGTAATTGGTACAGGAAAGCCATCCATTTCTATGTGCTTTGCACAGATGGGTGGAAAGACTTACTTATGCTGGGTGGTTTGGCCATGGTGTACTGCTCTATAGGTGCATTACTCACTGAAAGGTGGATGTTCCCTCTAAACTTGGTCTAGTCACTTTTTGAATTAAAAGTAAGATTTATGAGAGAAAAATATTTCCCCAATGTTCTACCACTGGGGTATCCTCCCCTCTTATAATTAGATTTTATTGCCATCATCTACTTAATAAAAAATTTCACTGACTGATATTTGAAACCTTCAAGTCTGATAGGTTCAATCTATTTGGTTGAGTGGATGAGAATTGTAAAATCTTATTGAATCTAAAAACATTGAATCTGATGGGTTTAATCTATTTGGGTGAGTGAGTGAGAATTAACAAATATTATCTCATAAATCACCAAATTGCTCAACTGAAACTAATCAAGTTTGATAGGTTCAATCTATTTGAGCGAGTAGGTAAGAATTGTCAAATATTATCAAATAATTCACCAAATTGCTCACCTAAAACTAAACAAAAATCAGTGGTAGAGTTTTAAGTATTAAGTAGTTAGGATAAGCTCACCAGTCAAGAGAGCAATGGCAAAGCTGTTCAAGTGGCTCCAGATTAGCATTCGCACAGCTTATAGGCTGTCAGTGTGAGCTTATCATCTAATAAACTCTGAATACCGTAGCGAAGCACAGGTATCTGGATATTAGGTTTATATAATTTAAAAACCTTCCTAATTTGGTTCCCCTAATCAATAAAATACTTTTGGCAGTTAAGTAGAACTTGATTTAGTAGTTTGGAAGACATTCAATTACGCAATGATTTTAAATATAGAAATGTTTCGGATATCAATTTGTTTTTATTTGATTGATTCGATAGGTTTATTTTGTTGGCTGGGTGGTTGATGGCTTTTGGTCGAATCGATAGGACACAGTTTAGTTTTAAGGGTGATTAGTTATAAGTTGATTTGATAAGTTCAGTTAGCTCAATTGAGTGGTTAGTGGTTTTTGTTGATTCGATTGAGCAATTAGATTTGGCTGAGTGGTTATTGTTTATCTATAACTAGCTGATCTACTCGTACTTCGCTACGGTGTTTATAGAAGTTCAGATATTCAAATTTATTAATTTAAATTTTATATTATAGATAAACGAAACATCTCAGCCAAATCTAATTGCTCAATCGAATCAATCAAAAACCACTCAGGTAAACCTAACTGAACTTATCAAAACAACCAATAACTAATCACCCCTCAAAACTATACTTTGTCCTATCGATTCGAACAAAAGCCATCAACCACTCGGCCAAACAAAATAAACTTATCGAATCAATCAAATAACACCAAACTGCTACCCGAAATATCTCTATACTTAAGATCATTGAGTATGTCACATATTTCCAAACTACTAAATCAAGTTCTACTTAACTTGCCAAAAGTATTTAATTAAATAGGTGAACCAAATTAGGTAGGTTAATAAAACATATAAACCTAACATCCAGATACCCGTGCTTCGCTACGGTATTTAGTTTATCAGATGCTAAGCTCACATTGTAGCCTATAGGCTGTGTCAGCATTACTCTCAAGCCACTCGGACTAACAGCTTCGCTGTTGCCCTCGTGGCTGGTCAGCTGAATATCCTAACTACTTAATCTACATATCCTCTAATATTGATTTTTGTTGAGTTTCAGGTGAGCAATTAGATGAATTATTAGAAAATATTCGCCAATTCTCACCCACTCATCCAAATAGATTGAACCCATCAGGCTCGATAATTTCAGATTTGATCTTATTTGCCAATTCTCACCCACTCACTCAAGTAGATTAAACTTATCTGACTTGATTAGCTTCAGGTGACCAATTTGGCGAATTATTCAATGATATTTGTCAATTCTCACCCACTCGCCCAAATAGATTGAACTCATCAGGCTCGATAATTTCAGACTTGATAAGATTCGCCAATTCTCACCCACTCACCCAAATAGATTGAACCTATCAGACTCGAAGGGTTCAGATGTCAGTCAGTCAATGAGTACGTCAGTGAATGTGTTTTATTAAGTAGATATAAAATCTAAATTAAAGTCGAATATCTGAGATTCTATAGACATTGTAGCGAAGCACGGGTAAATCAGCTAATTAATTTTATAAAATTATTTTACTCAATATAAAAATAGTTATGCCTTTATAGTTAAACCTTAATTTAGATATAAAATATTCTATGCTTAATTTTTATGCTCATATTGCGCCAAATTCAAACTAGATGATTTTCTCGATATCAAGTTTATAATTTATCAGGTGATACTATTCAATTATTTTAGCTTTTATATAGGTAGATGGCATCTATAGGTTTAGAAAGCACTTGAATCTGTCAAATCAATTTTAATACCCTTCAACTGCTTAGCAAAACCATTCATATCAAATTGGCCAAATACACCAACCACTCGGCCAAACCCATTGAACTTGTCAAATCAAACAAATGATCAACCGCTTAGCAAAACCGTTGAGCCTATCAAATCAACTGAAACCTTTTACACTAATCACAATCCCATCATCATTAAATGTCGTTACACAATGATCATATTTCAGCTGATGCGCTACCCAAATTTTCAACAAATCCTCAGCCAAAAGACATGTAAAAAAACAAAAAAGGTAAAAACAGCTTTTTTTAGTATTAGATGGTCCCAACCCGAGGGGGGATTCATCGATGTAAAACAGCTTGCTGCTAAAAATAAATGACTAATTAGCAATTATTGTATTGAGTAGTTACCAATCTTATGCTGCTATAACAGGATAGACCTAAAACTCAGCTGATGATTTAAGAACTGCTTGTACTTATTGATTACATCTTTAGGATGACAGAAATAAACGCGTTGCCTTTAATTACAAAATATGGCCAAGACTGGCCATTGAACGAATAAAGCTACATAATTTCGGTGCTACTAATTTAATTTTCTGTATCGGTGTATTTGCTCTAAGTTCGATGCCATCCGAATTAAATCATCTAAAACTTGCCTTTCTATGTTTGAGCTTCATGACTTTATGTTTCAAATTCTTTGGATCACAACTGAGGAACCATACTTTAGGCGGTTTTAAGAGATAAAAAGGTGTTCCAAACAGGTTCATATTCAGAACTGTTGAATAATGTGTTCTAGACATTTCGTAAAGTGAGATTCAATCATTCTGATTTTTCTAAAATAATTTCTGTTTCCCGACCACTTTGATGTCTATTTCTTTTTGAAATTTATAGCTTTATGATCCATCATATTAGACTGTCCTCCAATGATGTCATACAATCTCCATCTGAGTATAAAGAAGTGAATTTTGTATGAAATTCTTTTTTATAGAAACTGATTAAAGCGTTAGAATTCTTAATTGTTGGATCATATTAAATTTTATTCGAGGTGGGCCGACCTGGGGACAATACCGCACCGATTGGGGGGAAATCGAATGAATGGGAAAGGAGGATAAAATCTGGAAAACCTCCATGCGCGGCGTATAATAGGCCAGGAACTCCATGGACTGCCTTTGTTATTTGCTATCTCAGTTCGGGGTATTGGTGTGCAACGCCAACACAGTCATAGTCATCCCCTACCCAAAGTTCCTGTACTGGAATCAAACTCTGGGAGGAAGCGGTAGAGGTCCCTATTCTACCACTGGGGTATCCTACCCTTGTTGGATCATATTGAAACATCTGTTTCAGCTAGTATCAGTAATATATCAGTGAACACGTTACTCCATCAAGGCACAATGATTCTATTAATATTATAGTGATAGATATTTATAATACCTCAGATACTAAAAAGCCTGGTCAATAAATGTAAATCACCAATAATTAAGGTACCTTTTTAACTGCTAAGGAGCTAAAAACATTTACTATTTTAAAATAAGAAATACAATAAAATATTAATTTGATTATGACTATTATATGTTAGCATATGATTACTCATTGCAGTTTTGAAGCATATAAAATTAATATACTAATTTTAAGCAATTTAATTTCAAAAAAGATATAAAATAATAAGACTAGTATAATAAATATTAAAGGCAATACATATTCCTTGTTTTAGTTCCAACTGGACTAGATCTATAATATGACCTCTTAATGGTATCTATGTTTTAATTTTTGATCACTATTTTAATAGATAACCAAGTTACTTTTATATAAACAAAAAGCATATAATTGATCTTTTCTTTGACTTAGAAAATTATTTAATCTAGTTTAACTAAAAAATCATTTAAGTACTGTAAGATTAGCAATACTATTAGCTGATATCTCATTTGAATTGTATAGTGATGTATCAATTTATATATACTTAAACAAAAATACAATACTATCTATTATGTAGTGTTGGACATTCTCCTTTTCAATCTAAGAAAAAGAATGTTGGAGGTATAAGTGCTCTCAAATCTGCCACCATGATTAGCCCATCACCTGCCCAATTTTTAGATAATATTGTGGATATCAACAATATGAGTACCCATAGCAAAAAGACCTTAGTGGATTCTCAGTGGAATCCTAACAACTGGAAAAATATGATTTATCACAAAAATTGGCTTAAAAAGGTAATAATTAATTATAGGATTACTCCAACTCCTCGGTCAAATTCAAGGAGTATAATATTGTATGGATCTGAACCTCTGCAAGGCAAGAAGATTTTATCCATCAATGATTGGGTGTGAGTTAACCAATCATTATCATCCAAGTCTAACCACTGCCAAGGTGCAGAGATTTTACTCAAGGATGATAGGGTAAAAATTAGCCAATCATTTTTTTAGTATTAGATGGTCCCCCAAAAATTAGCCAATCATTACCATCTGAGTTTGACCACCATTGAATATACCCAATCATTACCATCTGAATCTGACCACCGCCAATGTGCAAAGATTTTACTCGCTGGTGATTGGATACAATTCATCAAATTGTTACCGCACAGGTTAGTTTTGCCTCCAAAAAATTTTATCTTCAATCTGATAGGCCAAAAACCTATATTTCCTAAACTAGATAACTGAGCTTTTCATTCTTTTGCCTCAAATACCCCTGGTCACAAAATTTGAACTAGTTTAAATAGGAAAATCTAGTATTGAGAAAGGGACCTTTCCTGGTTTTGCCCTGCCTGAATAATAAAAAAACATAAAAAACTTTAATAAGTGTTATTTTATACTTTTATTAAAAAGTAAATATCTCACTTTAATAAATTATTTGTGGCATCCATTGGCGGATCCCAAAAATTGGTGCTCACTACAGGGGTCAAGCCCCCTGAATACTTCGATAAGTATTAACAAAATGGAGAGTGTCACCTGTTAGGTGCAAAATGGGAAAGTGACTGAAGAAGATGATTGAATGGACAACCCTACTGCTCTGATATTTGAAAAAGAACAATTTGAGCACATATTAATACCTGAGTCTCATTGCATCACTTGGCCAGCCACTGAAGCTGTGAGAGACCTTACTCATGGCATCCTTAACTCTGGCAACATTGCCTCTCATGAACGAGCATTGTTGGTAGAGGAATGCCACTTGTTCCTCTATGAGACTAGTATTCTCCCAGAGACCTATGGTCAGCTTACAAAATTGACCACATATGTACACAAGTTTTCTCATCCTGCCTTGGTCCATATGATGCATCTCTTAGCCGGCCATCATGAAGAGCTTCATTGACACCTATACACCCATGCAGCTCTGAATTTAGCTTATGATAAGCTGTACCAACTGACCTCCAAACATCTTGGAACAGTTAGATCTGGTGTGGAAGCAAATTGCAACTTCATCATACAGCTGCATGACTGACTTACTACTATGGACACTGGGATCATAAAGTATGTTGAGGAGGCTATGAAGATCTTTAGGGATGAACTGAATGCATCCTCCGCTAGCACCCACTCGTTGTTGGAGGAGTTTGCTAAAGAACTTGAAAAGCAAATTGAGCAAACACATCGTGACATTTCAGCCCTCAACTCTGCCCTTCAAGAGGAATATGAACAGTGTGTGGCTGTAGTGGAGCGGCAGTTAATTCAGGCCTTTTTGCGTGTTGATGAGCTTAAACGTCATCTGTTGCTTGAACCATCTAGCACCATCACCACCCTCACAGCCAAGGTTGTTCAGCTAGAAAAGAAGCTAGCTCTCAAAGCTTCATTAGAAAATACCAAATATTTGGCACGTCACCTGACTGAATGTGAAATTGAAGTAAAAGGGATAAAAGCTTCTCTGGAAAGCCCTGGCTGTTGAAAGAAGTATATAGTCAACTAACGCAGGTCAGGCAGAAGTATGAACAAATCAAGGATGGAGTACAAGGCCCAAGCTCACACCCTCGTGATGAAGGGTGTATACAAATGAAAGAAGGACTGAAGAACCGCGTGAAAGCCGTGGAAACTGCTCAATTAAACCTAAGCTCCATGGTGTCACAACTTTGTTTCCAAGTCAATGCAATGGAGAACTGAGTGGAAGATCTTGAAGCTCATAAATCAGGGATCGAAGCTCAACTAAGACTATGAAAATATGGGCCTCTAGAAGCCCTCTCTAAAATGGAAACCCAGCTTGAAGCCATGCAAGATCAGTTTAATCGCCTTTCATGGGCCTTCGATCAGTTAAGCTACTGCTCTGAAACTCCAATAACAGAAGCTCCAGCTATTCATACCCTTACTGGAAACGACTACAATTCATTCAAACCAACGTTTAAAGACAAGTTTATCCCCGGCGAGGGCTGCATTGCCTCATTTTTATATGTTTATGAAGCGGATATGGAAGGGGCGACTGATCATCAGAAGGCCAAACATATCCTTTCCTGTTTGGGCCGCATGGCACAGGAGGTGATGGTCCCCCATATGGATGCTCTTAGCACCTGGTCCAAAGTTAAGGAGGCTCTCATAAACACGTTCAGCTTAAAACAAGCTTTAAGCATGAAAAAGCAAGCCTTTATGTGTATGAGTATCCAAAAAGGAGAGTCAGTGGTCGCCTTTGCAGAACGATTTTATATGGAAGCACAGATGTTGTTAACTTCAAAGATGTTGACTTTGGATGATGCTGTAGCCGCCGTTTTGACTGAAGTGGCTCCTTACCCATTGCTAGTGATGCACATCACTTCCGTTAAATGCTATTTCTATACCGTTCAAGACATCAAGGAAGCATTAATCGATGTTGCTGATTTCCATAAGCCTGAAGTTTCACAGGGAGCAGTAACTCATCCTCACATTTTAACCATTGAGGATTCAAAGCCTAAGCCTCAAGCCCTAGCTGTTGAAGACAAGAAGGAGCCCCTTCAGATAATGGGCCCTAAAGAGCAAAACCCCAAAGCAAAACGTCCTGAACGCTCTCAGTGTGAATACTGTGACAAGTTTGGACACATGAAGGCTATGTGCTGGAAAAAGAAAGCTGATGCCGAGGAACAGGAGCAGGGAAAAAGATGTCAGCATAGGGGAAAGGCACACCTAATGCTGACTAAACTCATGTGTCTAACCCATTTAAACAGCTTATGCCATTACCTCGCGTTACAAATACCCCAGGGGATGATTCTGAGGGGGATACGGATGAGGACAGCTATTATGTTGTAGGAGCACCTTCTGAAGTGGAAGTTCCCAATTGCTTGAATGGTGGAGGAGTAGATGAGGCCACCATACCCAAAGAGACATATCTCTGCCAAGTTTTAGGGGAGCCAATTGTCATTGATACCACCAGCGATGCAGATGAGGTGTTGTCTCACCTTATTCGCCCTATCCAGCATGGCCATACCATGCAAACCATCCAAAAAAAACTACCCCAAGACCGCGTGTAAACTAACCTCCAATTTCCATCTCAAGGAGGTCTTAGCGCTATTGCTCACTTTTGGGGGGGATACTCACGAAGGTCAAAGTGGTCATTCAAAAAGTTTGGGTGATGGCCATTCTAGATACAGGCTCCCTGGTAAACATAATCTCCTTCGGGTTGATGAAAAAAATCAAACTTGCACCTGACTTAAAGTACAACCAAGACTATGGAACCGCTGGTCCCAACAACACCCGCGTGCTGGGTGCTTACTCATCCCTTCCCATTTGTATCGGGAAGCTCATTCTATCAGCCCCTGCAGTGGCTTTGGAGAATAATGATTATGACATGCTTATAGGTACTCAGTTTATGATTAAGTATGATGCCATTATCAATATGAAGCAAGGGTTCTTGTCATTGCTCAATTACAAAGTTCCCTTAATTCTAGCCAATAATGGACCCAGAAGAAGGAGTCCTCCTGCATGTACACCACCCTCACAAAAACAGCGACTAAAAAAGGGCAGGCTGCTGATAAGCACTGCAACACCCCTACCAACATTCTTGAGGGGGCAATGTCAGACATTCTCCTTTTTGATCTAAGAAAAAGAATGTTGGAGGTATAAGTGCTCTCAAATCTGCCACCATGATTGGCCCATCACCTGCCCAATTTTTAGATAATATTGTGGAAATCAACAATATGAGTACCCACAGCAAAAAGACCTTAGTGGATTCTCAGTGGAATCTAACAACTGGAAAAATATGATTTATCACAAAAATTGGCTTAAAAAGTTAATAATTAATAATAGGATTATTCTGACTCCTCAGTTGAATTTGAGGAGTATAATATTGCACAGATCTGAACCTCCGCAAGGCAAGAAGATTCTACCCATCAATGATTGGGTGCAAGTTAACCAATCATTATTATCTGAGTCTAACCACTGCCAAGGTGCAGAGATTTTACTCAAGGATGATAGGGTAAAAATTAGCCAATCATTACCATCCAAGTCTGACCACCGCTGAGGTGCAAAGATTTTACTCGATGATGATAGGGTAGAAATTAACCAATCATTACCACATGAGTTTGACCACCACTGAGGTGAAAAGATTTTCTCACTGGTGATTGGATACAATTCATCAAATCGCTACCACATGGGTCAGTTTTGCCTCCAAAAAAATTTTATCTTCAATCTGATAGGCCAAAAGCATATATTTCTCAATTTAGATATGAGCTTTGAATTCTTTTGCCTTGAATACCCCTGGTCACAAAATTTGAACTAGTTTAAATAGGAAAAGCTAGTATCGAGAAAGGGACCTTTCCTGGTTTTGCTCTGCCTGAATAATAAAAAAAAGATAAAAAACTTTAATAAGTGTTATTTTATACTTTTATTTTTTTTAGTACTAGATGGTCCCAAACTTTTATTAAAAAGTAAATATCTCACTTTAATATATTATTTGCGGCATCCATTGGCGAATCCCACATGTAACAAGTATTATTTTTAGAATCACTTGGTTAAAGTATTTAAGGTGGGTCAATCTTGAGACAAATATACCACACCCAGAATTTTTCTAGCCAGTACAGGTTTTGAACTCAAACCTGCACTAGGGTGGAAGCAGTTTTACCTGCCAGGCTAACCACCCTTTAGAATCACTTGTTAACTAGTAAAATACTTTTATTCCAGCTATTTGAGTAAAATTGATTTTAATTTTTAGAGTAGATATAGTTTGATTTAAAAATTTGTTCCTAAAGCTGATGTATATTGTGAACACATGAGTCATTAATTGGGACAACTGGATATTAGTAAACTACTTTTGTTATCTAGTATAAATTTATAAATTTTCATGTTGGTTTGGCTCTATCCTTTCTACAATGAATGATCTCTTTTCAACCAAAAGCACAGAGTTTGAGCAACTAACTACATCAGTATTGGCTGTGCTTCATCAGTTATTCTCATTGTCATTATTTTAAGTAAGTAGCCTATTTTAACTAAATTTTATAAGAAATATATAGGCCATCTGCTGCCAATTGCATATCCTTAAATCTACAAGCAGCAATTGCTTTTGTAGATGTTTTAAGGCATTTACTGATTGTCAAAACATACTCTAAAGATCAGACAGCATGTACCTTGATGGGATTTTTCTCAGTTATCACTACTCATCTATGTATCCTACTCTACATATCAATTGCAGCAAACTTAAAGCTGGTATATATTTATGGAATTGTACCAGGGAAGAAGTGGCAAATGTTTACTATTCTGTTCCTTTCATTATCACACCAGGAGTAGACCTTATAGCACTAGGTATAATTTTCTCATAGCAGTTTACTAATATGCTAATTAGGATTGATGTTTATGGGTTATATAATCATAACTCTTGCTTTTTAAATTACAAGGCAAAAGATTCTGGAGTTTTTCTATTTATTCAGATGAAAATATTATGTATTACAGGCTATATCAATTGTTTGAGCATATTTATTATTGTTGTAATGAAGCTTGTCTTTATGAGCCCTATTAGTATACCTGAGGAAACTATAGGAGAACATACACCATTATTACCAAACTTACAATTAATAAAGTCTCGCCATTTTGCCTTCAGGATGTAAGCTTATTTAGCTTTATATTAGCTTATTTTAGTTCATTTTACCCATTGACATGTTTTGCCTCTCATTTTGGATTCATGGGCTTCTTTTTTTATGACATATTTAATATCAAACCTCCACTAATTCTTTCAACTTGGCTTTTTATAGGAATAAGCTCAATTAGTATACTAAAGTTGGCAACATTTTTGCTCAATCCTGCCTTAAAGTTATTAAAACCTGTACCTGAGAGAAATTCTGAGAATTGTGAACCAGTTAACAGATTGACTGGCCTATACAGAGCACAGAATAGGCCTCCAACACCATATAACAGTGACTATGAGGAGTCAAATAGAGATGATAATAGTGACAATCAGTCTATAGAGTATGGACCTCATCTTGAAACAGCTCATCAACGCTACATTAGAGAAAGAACTGAAGAACAGGAAAGAATCAACAACGCGATGCTTACTAGTTTTCTGGTGACAAACAATATAAACTATAATTTTCTATAAATTTATAAACACTATCAATTAAAGTATTATAGCACATAATTTTACTTTTTAGTTTATTATTGCTATATACTATAATCGATATAAATAATTAGTCTTATATTTATACAAAAACATTAAGTAATAAAATCTCATAATCTATGAGTAAGAACTACCTCAATGGATTAATTAGCTAGACTCAAAGAATTCAATAAAAAACAAACAACATTTAAATCAATATGTTGCATGTCAACTAGAAAATGATCATCTCTAAAATCTAGACTCTTTTCATAAAGTGCATATAATGATAAAATTAATTTAAATTTATATGTTGAAATTTAATTCTCTAGTAAGACAAATTTAAAAGCATAGGGTGATTAGCTTGGCAGGGTAATTCCTGCTTCCAATCTAGTGCAAGTTTTGATCAACACATGTTTAAAACCTGTACAGGCTATAAAATTCTCAGTGTGGTATATTTGTCCCAAGGTTGACCTATCTTGATTACTTTTAAATCTAAAAGCATAAACCAGTTTATGTAATATGATAAACCTGAAAAACTACCTAAATGATGTGAGCTTGATTTACTAAATTTAGTAGAAAAGATATGCATTTGCTATATAATTAGCACCTTTAAAATATTGAAAAGAGAAATATTCATATATATTTTATTTTATTATAGGCAAGTCAAAATAAATATTTTTACTACCAAACTTACTTCTTAGTGTAGTTAATCTCAAATAGTAACTTTTTATCTATCTGAGTTAGAGTCAGCATACTGACCTCAGCTCTCTTGAATTTAGAGGCTGACTTACTGCTCAGAGTATCTACTCTGCACAGATTAGCCACCAGACAATCTTCAATAATATCACAATTGCTCCCACTAAGAAAATACTTCTCTGATGGTACCCCTTGTAGCATCAATTGCTTAATTAAATTTTCTGTATCCATAGTAAACTTCTTGACATTATTAGAAATTTTTGATATATGTTGGCCCTCAGGACTCAATGGGAACCTTTTCAGCCTCATCCTTGGCATTATCATCAAAAAGGTATTCTCAACAAAGAGTGTTTTTTTTAAAGTGATCAGTTACAGACTGGTTACTGGTATTTAATACACTTTATACAACAAAAGTGCAAACAAATTGATAAACATAAGATTAAGTAGAAATGGTTTTTATTGAGATAAAATGTGAAGTTTTATACTTCATAGGAAATTCAAGATATAGAATAAATGAGATATTATGAATTAATTGGAAATTTAATGTTTTAAAATAAAGATTTTTCAAGATACTCAAGTCAGACATCTTTTGACAGCTGCTTTGGTAGATTCATCCATTTTGCAATAATTCCTTTAACTGTGAGCTCAGTCTCAAGGTGGTTATCCCTAAACCAGGATGTACATAGGCCTTTTTGATAGTACCTGCTTCTGGGTGTTGCCCCATTGTGCTCTATTTAGATATTGGGTAATTACCAAATTTGGTAATATTCATCACTACTTCAGGCAAAAGCGTTGGTGCTCCTACAATGCACGTCACATCATAGCTTCAAGTTGCTCTGAAAATTGGATATTTGCCAGATTGGTATATTCACTTTCAAACCTCAAAAAGCTATTGCCAGTGTAATTTGGTTCAATCACCATTTTGTCACCAGCAGAAAGTAAATTGTTTCAGACACCAAAGGTATCTAAAGAGGTCATTTTTTATATAGAATCTTGGTGGCGTTATCATCATCATAATGGAAATCTTTTAAGTTGGAAGAGCAAAAAGATATTATGCATGACATCATTTTTTACTTGCTGAATATTATAGCTCATGATGTCATTATGGTCTGACTGAATACTTCTTGGCTTACCCTTGCCTATAAAGGTGCCTTCATCACCCCCATCCATGGTGAGTTGGTTTTCAGAACCTCTGCTGGTTTGGAGGTTTTTGTACTCATTCCACTGGTTGAGGAATGACTTGGTAAACCAGTTGCAGCCTCATCTGTGACACTTCCCCTTCCAAGATGAGACCTGGGGAATGATTGAAGGTGCTGGGCATGAACACTATTAAAAACAACATTAGTATCATTGTCTTAGATGTAGTATTCCGCTCCTCACTTTGTTAAGATGGTCACAGGCCCAATCCAAATGGCCTGTAGTTTCTTTGTTGAGTTCCTCTCAGGTGGCAAAGCAAAACCTTGTCTCCTATGCTAAACTCAATTAACTTGGTTCTTCTTTGGCTTTTCTGTTGGCTTGAAAAGAAGATCACTTCTATGTTGCTTAAAGCTTCTACTGTATTATTATCAGCTCTTCAGCAAACTCCTGTTGGTAAATCCATGGTGGTAGATCCTTTCAACCACCCATAGTATAGGTGCCAGGAGGGTAGGCAGCGCAGCCTCTCGCTCATACAGGATTTCTGAAGGATGACATTTCAATCACTTAATGATGGATATTTGGTAAGCCAACAATGCTGATGATAGCAACTGGTTCAATTCGTTTTTGTTTAGGAGTTATCTTCTTTAAGATCCCTCCTAAGAACCTTTTCACTCCCCTTGATACTTCTGTTTGAGGATGGATTGTAGGAGGTAGTGAACTTCTGCTTCACCCCTAACAAATCTATCAATTTTCACCATGGTCAAGTAAAGTTTTTCCCATTATCTGACAGCAGAATTTGATGGCATCTGTGTCTTGTGATCACCTGGTTGTAAAAGAAAATTGCAGTGAAATTTACTGTATACACTTTAACCACAGATGCTTTGACCCACTTAATGAAGTGGTTGATTGCCACTAAAATAAACTTTGCGTCATTGGATGCTGTTGGCAACGGTCCCACCACATCAATAGAGACATTTATGAATGGTACAGTGGGGAATTTGCATAAAAATCATTTTTTTTCAGTGGGCAAAAACTGGCACAAAGTACACACAACTTCAAGCCTTGATGTACTTTGTTGGATATGCACTCCCAGTAAAGCCTCCCCTTGAGGTATGCCAACGTCTTCTGAAATCATCCATGGCCCACATGCTTGTGAGCCTCCATCACTATCTCCATGCAATCAAAAGGCCAGATGTATGGATAACATTTGTCTTAAACCTTCTTTAACATTTTTGTCAACATGCCAGGTGTCTTTAAAAATCTGAGCAGGACGCTCTTGGCCTCTTTTGTATCATCCTGCCAGGTCTCTTCAGGCGGCCCAATTATGTCATAGTGATGATTAATTTTGGGTGCTTGCAAATGGAATACTGGTAATCTTGACAAACCATCTGAGTTGAGGTGTTTATTTTCTGCTCATGTATGCTTTTGAAATCATACCCTTGGAGGAGGACAGCCCAATGTGCAAGGTGTCCGTCTGGATCCTTCATGTCTCTTAACCAGTGGAGTGACGCATGATCCATGACTACTTTGAGGTGTACTCCATATAGATAGCCAAAAGTGCTTGTATGCTTTTATTACTGCAAAGCATTTGTATCCAATAACTTTACAGTTTCTTTCTGATTTGTTTAACCTTTGAGCGCTACCTATTTTAGATCCACCCCATCTTCATACAGTTGTGCTAAGATAGCGCTAAATCTCACATCAATGGCATTGGTGACCAAGTATAACGTCTTGTTAAAGTCTGGATAGGTGTCATGGTCCCATGGCATCATAGTAGGGACTGACCCCAAGGATAAGGATAGGCACCAGGAGGCCCAGAAGGTGAAATTACAGGGCCTCCCAGACCTGAAGCATACCTTAGACCAACGCTGGGTATGGGCATAATATGCCCAGGTTGGTATTAGTGGGGTGCCAAGTGCCCAGCCACTTATGTCAGTCCAGGCGTTAAAATGGACAGTCTACCAAATTAATGTGGATGGTTCTTTGTTTTGTTGAGGAATGGGGTTTTGAAACCCATTCCATTTATGAAACAATGCGTTCAGGTAAAATCCAACTTCAATCAATCATTCAGGTTAAGTCAGTTTCAGCCTATTCCACCTAATTTGGATGGCAGCATTGCCCTATTGGTGGTTCAGTGCTTGGGCCCACTGCAGCACACCCTTTATTCCCCAGTCCGAGTTTAAATATGTTTTCCCTGACCAACATTCCTTGTTGGTTGACTTCCCAAATAAAATTCCCCCATTTATACCATTTTTAAAATGATATTCCAAAAGATTATGTGCGCAGACCCCTTTGAGAAAGTCTCACGATCCATTAAACTTGCCATTTTAAACGCTTTAAATTTTCCCACATGCACCGTTAGTTCACTCAGGTCCCCTCCAACCTGGGCCGTTTACCTCTTCTCTCCTTGTGTACCGCATCATTTTTGGGTGGCTCCTTATTGCACTTCTTGTTTTTAGTTATTATTGCTCCAGCACCCTCTGCTGGGCACTAGTAGCCTTAATAATAATGGCTAGTTTCCATGCGTTGGCTCTGTGCACTGAGCATCACCACGCTAGAAACAGGAGAGTTATAGACATTCTCCTTACAATAGGGTAAGATTGATGCTTCTACCAATTGTGCCTTCAACTCTGGAAATGCCTGATCCTTCTTCAGGCTTCATTCAAACTTCATTCCTTTAGTCAGAAGGTAGGTAAGGGGTGCCGCCAATTATGAAAAATTGGGATAAACTGCAAGTAGTACCCCACAAATCCTAGGAACACTTGAACGTGCCTCATACTCTTTCTTAGCTACATTGCCATGATTGCGTTCACTTTCCTGTCCTGTGAATTTAATTCCAACTGGGCTAATCTCATTCCCCAGGAACTCCAGCTATCTTTCAAGAAAGTGCACTTGTTTCTATTCAGTTTTAAGTTGGATGCATGCAGCCATGTGAAGGCCTCCCATAGGTTCTGAAAGTCTTAGTGAAATGTGCAAGTAACACTGTAATGACAATGAGATATATTAAAATACTTAATAACATAAGATCACTGAAGATGCAATCCATCGCTTGTTGGAAGGTTGCAGGGTTGTTGCAAAGCTCCTGCAGCATCCTAGTGTTTTTAAACAAACTCTGGCTGCTGACTAACGCGCATTTTTCCTGGTCCTTATAAGAAGAGTGTCTACAACTCTCATGTTCCCGGCGTGGTAGTGCACAGTGCACAAGGCCAACGCCAGGAAACCAGCCATTAGTTTGAAAGTTACTAGAGCCCAGAAGAGGTGCTGAGGCAATAATTACTTAATAAGAGAAGTGAAATCATGATAACAAACAACCCACCAAAAGCAACGCGGTGCACAAAGGGAAAAGGGTAAACATCCCAGGTTGGAGGGAACCTGGGCGACCCAACAGTGCATTAATTGAAAATTTATTTGCATTTAAAATATATTGGTTAACGTAGCGTGATACCTTCTTGAAGAGGTCCGCGCACAGATTTGCTAGAGACAAGAAAAAACAGGAAAATGGGAAAGGTTTATTAGGAAAGTTGACCAACTAGGAGTGTTGGTCATGGGAAACAGAATTAAATTACGTCAAGGAAATATGGGGTTCGCTGAGGTGGGTCCAAGCACCAACCCACCAATAGGCAAACACTACCATCCAACTTGATATAATACACTGAAACCAACTTTACTTGAGTAATTGATTAAAGTTGGATCTGACCCAAACACATAGTTTCATAAGTGGAATGGGTTTTGAACCCCCGTTCCTCAATAAACCAAATAGTAACATTGCTGTTAATAAAATAGAACATTCGTTTTAACACCTGGGCCAATGAAAGGGGCTGGGCGTTCTGCACTTTACTATAACCAACCTGGGCATATTTGGCTTGTACCCAACATTGGTCTAGCGTGTGCCTAAGGTCAGGAAGGGCCTGAAGCTTCACCTTCTGGGCCTCCTGTTGCCCAGCCTTATCCTTAAGGTTGGTACCCACTATCATGTCATTTAACCATGATAGTCCTCAGGTGAGAGCTCAAATTGCCAGTAGCCATTAGCTAAATTCATTGACAATTTTTTTTGAGCCAACCAGGATTTTTAAAGTAGCATTGATGTGCAGCAATGGGTACAAGTCCTTCTTGGTTATCATGTTTATGTGGCGCTAATCCATGACTACCCTGTAGGTCCCATCCTTCTTGCACACCAGTAACAAAGGAGATGTCCATGGGATCTTGGATGGACGTATTAGCCCAGAATTAGCTGACTGGTTAAGCTCTTATGCAATGACTGCAACCTCTTTCTTCAAACGGCAGTAAGGCTTGGACTTGAAGGGATAGCAGAACTATTGTTCAGCTTATGTAACTCCTCTTTGCACAGGCTATAGGCATTGGCGCCAGTACATAAGATGTCACTTAATTTGTCCAGTAGTTCATCCAACTTTTTTGCTGCTTAGAGGTCACATTCCAAACCTGAGCTTGTCAAAACCTCCTAATGCATGTATAGACTCAATATACTGGGAACTGGTCAGTTGTGTAATGAACTGGGCTCCAAGGCCCAGCCCGCCACTGGCCCTAACATCCACCCCTATATATGGCCGTACCAACTCTGAATGGTCCTATCCAAATATATGGCCTTGCCAGGCGTACTGGGCTGAGGTGCGGTGCACCAGCCTCTGTCACCTTGGGCCCCCAGGCCGAGGTGTGTCCCTACAGCCTCTGTCACCTTGGGGTTACCCGGCTGAGGTGTGGCCAACTGGCCTCTGACGCCTTGGGCCACTCTGGCTCCTTCCCCTCTCACCAGGGCAAGGACACTCTCAAAAGGATCCCAGCACATCCACCCCCTTCCTCTCCTCATTATCACACCACCATCTGCACCCCCAATCCTTGCTTTAAATAAATAAAATTAAATATAACAGATCAAGTGAATAGCAGCCTTTATTTGGGTAGACTCAAAGTCAGAATAGAATTTTGATACTGAGGTCCATTGGGGCTGACCTCAGATTGTTTTACTTTAAAAAAGGCTAAATGAATTGTAGGTAATGAGGGGCGCAAAAGCCTCCATAAATGATGGTATCCAGGAAACTTGATAGGGAATTGGAGGGGAACCTCAGAACAAACAACCAATCAAATAAATAATTTATTTTTAATTTTATTCCATTAATAACCCAAATAGGAAAATCCTACTCAGAATAACATAATTGGAACTATTGAATCACACAAATCTTATAAGTCCCACCTTATGAGATTCATGTAACAATTGTTAATTGATATTACCCCCTGTAAAAACCTGGCAGATCCTGACCCGAACTGGCAGAGCAGGCAAGCAGCAACCCAATGACATAGCTGATAGAGGACCTTTTTCCACGAGCAACTTGGGGGAATTGACCAGAAGTCCAGAGCCCCCGGATCAAATCAATGGGTTCTCTGGAGGTCTCCTGGCAGGCGCAAGAGGCCATCAACCACCAGAAGTCTGGACCACCACCCAAGCTCCCCATCCTCTTCATGGGAAGGCCCCACAAAACCCATGAAAAGGATCGATAGACCACGCTGATGCTTGGGACATTGACTGTGGCCCATCTTGCAGGCTGGATGGTAACCATAGCCCACCAAAGGAAAGGTGAGTATTGATATAATGTAACGAACTGGGCTCCCAAGGCCCATCCCACCACCAACCCTAACATCCACCCCCATATATGGCCATACTGACTCCGAATGGTCCTGTCCAAATGAATGGCCTTGCTGGGTATACCAGGCTGAGGTGCAGTGCACTGGCCTCTGTCACCTTGGGCCCCCGGGCTGAGGTGCATCCCTAAGGCCTCTGTCACCTTAGGGTTACCCAGCTGAGGTGCGGCCAACTGGCCTCTGACGCCTCGGGCCACTTTGGCTCCTTCCCCTCTCACCAGGGCAAGGCCACTCTCAAAAGGATTCTGGTGCATCCACCCCCTTCCTCTCCTCCTTATCACACCACCATCTGCACCCCCAATCCTTGCTTTAAATAAATAATTTTAAATAAAACAGATCAAGTGAATAGCAGCCTTTATTTGGGTAGACTCAAAGTCAGAATAGAATTTCAATACTGAGGTCCATTGGGGCTGACCTCAGATTGAATTCTACCAAAAAAGACTAAATGAATTTTAGGTAATGAGGGGTGCAAAAGCCTCCAGAATTGATGGCATCCAGGTAACTCAATGGAGAATCAGAGGGGAACCTCAGAATGAAAAACCAATCAAATAAATAATTTATTTTAATTTTATTCTGTTACTGACCCAGATAGGAAAATCCTACTCAGAATAACAGAATTGCAACTATTGACACACATGAATCTCATAATCCTCACCTTATGAGATTCATGTAACGATCATCAAATGTTACAAGTTAGGTCAGTGCTAAAACTTGTTCCTTTTAACTCAGATTGGTTGGATACTGATGTTCCCCAAAAATGATGCTTAGCTCTCCAGAGTAGGTGTATTGTAGAATCCTGGTATTACTCTGGGCTATTGATCTCTGTTTCTGTCTAACTGTAAACTTCCAGGATGGTGTCAGGAGGAATTTAAACACTGGTTTATATGGTTATTCTGCATTAATCCCCTGGTCAAATATCTTTGGATTCACTTGAACTCAGAGGAAGTCTTACCTCCTCACTTACAGTAGGCAGTAGTTGCTTTACACCTTTCTCAGTCAAGGTGTAATGAATGATATAGATCAATTGGTGCGTTTCAACCTAGCACATAAACTGTTTTTGTGGTTTAACATCCTCATCCTTGAACACTAAGGGAAGTTTTAAACCAAAGATGCTAACCATGCTAGAGGTGAAGTTGAACTTCTCCCCAAACTTCAATAGAAACTGTGTCCCAATTAGAAAATCATAGTGTTCAATGTCCAATGTTACTGCAGGTGCCATCAAGTCCATATGCCTAAAGCATAAAGGCAAAGCAGAATAAGATCCTAAGGCTTGAGTAATGTCAGGTACTGTGGTGTGGTTTTTTAAGTTTATAGTCAATGTCTGGCATGAACTTGAGTTTCTTCATAAATTTTTAAAGAAGATATGTTAATTGGAGCCCCAGTGTCAAGAACTTTAAAACACGCACCTTCTTTATGATTACCGCTACCTTTGTTATTCTCTTGCCTAAGGGGTTTCCAGTGGTCAGGACGTCAGTGGCAGATTACTAAATTTTTTAAAGCAACAGCGCTTGCATTGGTCTTGTTAGTGTCTTTTCACTCTGGTGCCACGTTCTTAAATTTAAAAAGCGACCAAATGCTCACCTTTTTTAACTGAGTTGGACATTTGGGTAGGCTTGTTTGCTTGGGCCAAATATGTATTGCTCAATGTTGATCAGTCAGTACCCTGGGCTCTCAATCTAGCTGGTACAGCCACCACGCTAGGTGCCCAAATGCATATTAACCTGCATTAGCTAAGTCTTCAACTTCATGGTTGTCCTCACCCTCATTGTGGAGATCCGCCCAGTTTATGGTGTTGGGTGTATCATCTTTAGGGGTTGAATCCTTTGTTTTGGCGGTAACTAGTTGAAAGGATAAAATGAAGTGCCCAGGTTGGTGACACTTGTGGCACTTAAATTCTCAACGTGGCAAGCGTTCAGTTGGTTTGTTCTTTTCTCCTTAAGCTTTTCTCACTTATCAATAGCAACTTAAATGGCTTCATTGACTCGTTGAGGGGGTCGTGTAGTTATCATGCTCTTATGATAAGATTTGTGCATCCCTTGGATGTTGAGAAGTGCATCTTTAAGCTCTTTGAGGAACGTCACACTCTTGAACGCTAGGGTTGTATGCATCTTCAGATTAGGATACATCTCTAACAAACTCTTTAAAACGGTTTTAGCAGTGGGCAGATCCATTATTCCTGTGGTATATAACTGCTAAGCCTTAAGGTAGTAATGAGAAGAATAATTTGCAAATGACTCATTTTGCCCATCTTCACCAACAGAAACTCTATTTTCATATTCTGGACATCCTGTTCTGTAACAAAATTGTAGAGTAAGATGTCCTTGACTTTGGTCCAGTGTATCCCAGGTCATAAGCACGCTCTGATGATCTCCTGAGCTTCACAGCTCATGCATCTTTTCACATGGCAAGCCTAATGGTGATTGCTAGTGCCATACAAGCTATTTTGATGCATCTGGATGAAACCTGAAATTGTTTTGACAGTGTATGCATGGTCTTGAAGTATAGTTTAAAGTTGGGATCCTTTAAATATGATTAGCGTGCATCATAGTCAGCTGAGTACAAGTTCTGAACAGTTGAGGTGCATTCCTTTGTGTGGTCCACATAGGTGCCTCCATTTGGGTTATAGGTCAAGTAGAAGTAGGTTCTGGTACAGTGTGCAACTGTGCCTTCAGATTTTTATACTTATGTCCATAATAGACAGCATGTGTCATGAAGCGTGCTGATAATAATATTTAAACTAGCCTAAAACTCTGGGTGAGTTACCATCCAGAACACATGCCAGAATGCCATGGGCATAGACGTCCAAATTGATGTGTGTAATATAAAAAATTAAGCCATGATGACCAGACAGGAGGTGCTAAGATCAGGGATCATTACCCATTTTATTTTTTAATAAATATATTTTTAAGCCAGAGTATTTGATTTCTCCAAGAATTTTATTGAATTTTAAGGGATGTAAAGTAAGAAAATGGAGTGGCTGTGGTACCTGTTTTGGACTGCTTCTTATAAGCTTACTGAAGAAAAATTGAGATTCAAATGCAACTGTCATCAAGAATAAATTCAAATGAAGCTGTTAGATTGGGTTCCTGGACCAAATATCCAAATGTATTGAGACTGGACTGCTTAGCCAAATTTATTTTGGCTCATTACTTAATTTATCTGTCATGCGCATGCATTTGATATGTTGGCAACGTTTTGGACATATTTAAAGGTTGCGCTCAAGGACAGGCCACATAGGGCCAAGCCCAGTTGGTGGGGAAGGGGTTAACCACCTCTGTATCTGTTGGGATGTGTGTGGGCTAGATGTAATAATGGGTCTTAGCAGTTTTAGGACACTTTGCGCAATTTTTCCACTTCCTGGCAAACTCTTCAAGTATTCTTCGCCAGCTTGGCGGAAGAGGGCACTGGAAGGGGGATGCAACTCCTAGAGGGTAAGCCGTTACCCATCTCTTATCCACCACATGGGCTAAATCACCCTGGGAGGTAAGAGTCATAAGTGTCAGATTCTGGCCCTTTTTTAGTGGAATGGGAATTGAGCCCAGTCCAGATGGAGAGGTTCCTTCACAAGAATTGTATTACCCTTTCCTTTAGGAAGGGGAAGAGCACCGCCACTGGGGAACTGAGCCAGCACAGCATTCTTGTAGACCTTGGGAAGTTTGATGGCCATGATTGCTGCAATTTTAGGGGAGGGCGAAAATCTTTGGTGTGCACTACATGGAATGCTTTCACCAATTCACGACAGTGGCACTATCTAGAGCACTGACCCAGCTATCTTTATAAGAGGTAAAACCCTTTATAAGCCACAAGGTATTGAATTGAGTGGTGGGACCAGCACAATGCCAAGATTGCTTCCACCTCTGACTTGAAGGTCTCCTCCGAAATGATTGGTTCAGGGGCAACAGATGGGGTATCAGAAAAGGGGGATATCAGGGAAGCATGGAACACTTGATGTTGTTTCCAGTGGGAAGGGAGTGAAAAACAGAATGAGCCATTACTCAGATCTTCAACAACCTCATGGAGATCTGACTGCTTACATGTAAACTTCCTTGAGGGGGCTTGATGAACAGGTGGTTGGGGTTGAGCATTACCTGTGAACTAACTTTGAAATTGAAGGTGGGTAGGCACTTTCAATCAGCAAATCGCTTATAGTCAGCGATATCTTTGGTAAGATGTTCTTGGATCAGGGACTGAGTGGCCTGGATTTGTTGAGCATTCTTCGCTGCTGCGGGAACCTTAGGACAAAGACAAGGTCCAGGAGAGAAGGAAGGGTTATACCCTAACATCACTTCATATGGTGAAAACCCTGTAGAGGCGTGTGTGGCATTGTTTTAAGAAAACTAAGCCAAAGGAAGATTGTACACACAGGTGTCCTGCGCAGCAGTGGAATAACGCCAGTGTTACTGCTCCAGGATTTGATTAACTCGCTCTGTCTGGCCGTTCAATTGGGGGTGGTACACTGTGGACTGGCAGGTTTGAATTTTCAGGATAGACAGAAGAGCCATCTTAAAGTGAGCCAAGAATTGTGAATCCCTATAACTCATAATCTCCAGTGGTATGCCAAACATAGAGATGATGTGATTGACAAACAGATAGGCAGTCTTTTCAGAGATGATGAAAGTTGATTAGGGGATATACAGAGAAAATTTGGTGAACTGGTCTACCACAACCATAATAGCATTGTGGCCATTTGAGGGAGGAAGCTCAACAATGAAGTTGATTGACACTGACGTCCATGGCACCTCAGCCTGTAGCAGGAAGTGAAGGAAAAATTCTGGCCAGAATGATCTGATTTTGCACGTGTGCAGGCAACGCAACTTGATATCTATGCAGGAATATCTTTAAGAGATTTCAGGCAATTATAAGTCCAAATCATCAAATCAGACACTTTTTACTCCTGGGTGACTAACAGCCAGGAGATTGTGGTGGTTTTGAATAACTTTGATGTAAAGTTGGGGAGGCATCCACAACCGTGAATGGAAAAGTATACCTTACACACCTAATGAGTAATGGGAGCGCTTATGTCCTGGATCTGTAAGCTGCACTGCTAACTCCAATCCTTCAGGACAAGTCATATGGTGGTCTAAAACATGGGCAGACTAGGGAGCGGCTGGGTTTGGATCCACTGACATAGTTACAGGTGGAGCAGTGGTTAAAATCTGGGATGACAGAATCACAGTGGTGAGCTCTTGCTCCTCCGCCTCTGTGGGACATAAGGCGGAGTTGCAGCTCAAGAAATTGAGGATAACATTCAATGAGCTTTTTAAAATTTGTACTTGAAATTAAAGCTGCATAGATTGTGGTACATCCGGGCTTGATGGTGTGCCAACTTCTGCAGTTTACAAAAGTACATGAGGACTTGATAGTCAGTCTATACTGTCACCTCATGCAAAGCGCCCTGCACGAGGTACCGCCAAATGTGTTAACGCTCATGAAAGTGACACCAGATCCTTGTCATAAATAGCCCAGTTCTGCTCTGTGGGCGTAAAATTATGAAAAAATTTTCTACTGGGTGCTCCACACCATTGTGTTGCTGCAACAAAGCTGCTCCCACTGCAGCAGAAGAAGCGTCACATGTGATAATGAAGGGTTTTTATGCATCAGCGTGCTTGATCACAGGTGGGAACATAAGTACCTGTTTGATAGCATCAATTACCTGCTAGAATTCTGGGGTCTAATGGAAAGGAACGTTCTTGCCAGTGAGGGGGTGCATCAGAGAGGCCAGCTGTAAGAGAACTGGAGAAATTTTTTTAAAAAAAATGATGGTGCCCAAGAAACTCCGCAATTGCTTCTGAGTTGTCAGGGTAGGCCGCTTAAGATTAGCCTCAAATTTAAAAGTCAGAATAGCATAGCTATCTTTTAGTACCTGGTTATCCAAATAAATGACATCATCATGGAAGAACTCAAACTTTAATGGATTCACAAATAAACCTTCTTGTGCAGAGTGGCGAGCACAGCCTTCAAATCTAAAGAATGCTGTTTGGGGGTTGGGGAGTGGATGATGATTTCATTAATATAAGCTACAACGCACATGTTATGCAAGTCTCCTAGCCCGTCGTCAATCATCTTCTGAAATAGCAGACGCGTTCTTTAACTTAAAAGGCATCACACGGAATTGAAATATACTCCACCTCATCCATAAAACAGTAAGCCATTCCAGATCTTTGGCTACCCAGATTTGGTTTAAGGAGTTCACTAGACCAAATTTGAAAATACTATCAACTTTGAAATGGCTTGGGTGATTTTTTGTTCCAACGGAAGTGGGTAGGGGTTGTGGACTGTGACATTGTTAAGGTGACCGTAATTCACACAAGGGTGCAGTGTGCCATCTTCCTTTTTCACGAACAAAATAGGGGAGACAGCTGGAGATGTCTCCCTAAAGAGTCAACCCTTTGCAAGCATGTCATCAATCCACGCATCTAAGGCCGCAGTTTCATTCGCCATATGAGGGTAATGTGGACAATTGATGTTAACCACTTGTACTGACGTATGAAACGTAAGGTCATACTTTGAATGTGGCGGAAGTTGAGAAGCTTATTGCATATTAAACATTTCCTTGTACGCTTACAGAGATGTGGGAATATTTTGAGGCAAGTCCAAGGGTATAGCAAGTGTGAAAATAGTACCTCAGTTCCACGCTTTACCTAAAGTGTTCAGTAGCGTGAGTTCACCACCACCTTGAGCATTTTCAAAGAGTAACATATTTGAAGTAAAGTTGATCTTCACTTTTTGGAGTCTCCACCAACCCATACCAAAGATAACTGGGAATACTGTCAGGCATGGCTGAGACTTAACCACAGAATTTATAATTGCCCACTTGAAATGGTACTGGATGGCACACCTTGTAGGATGACTGCCCATCAGAAGATGCAATCAATACCTCTGGACTGACATCCAAGTTCAATTATAACTGATGTGCTAAATTCAAAATCATGTATTTAAGGCTGCATTGTATCTACCAAGGCCTCAAATGACACACAGTGTGCGCCCAGATAAATTTCCACAGGTAACAAAAATAGGCTTGGTCCTGCTTGTAAGTGAGCATCTTTGGTATTGTTGAACTAATGGCGGTAATCAATGTAAGGAGGGGAAAATCTGTAAAAACTCAGCGTGGATCGCTAGATACTGAGCGTCCTGATATGTAGAGCCCAGGACGGAGCTGGACTTGGCCAACTGGAAAGAGGTTTGGAACTGTTATGGTAAAACCCATGTAACATACCACCAAAAGGGAAAGATAGAGAGGGTGAGAGTTGTTGGTTGCTCCATTATGGCATAAAGCATGCTAATAATAATATTTAAACTAGCTTAAAACTCTGGGTGAGTTACCACCCAGAACCCAAGACAGAATGCTGTGGGCATAGCTGTCCAAATTGATGTGAGTAATATAAGGAAACTGGCCATGAGGACAGCCAGGAGGTGCTAAGATCAGGGATCATTACCCATTTTATTTTTTAATATGTATACTTTTAAGCTAGATTATTTGATTTCTCAGAGAATTTATTGAATTTTAAGGGATGTAAAGTAAGAAAATGGAGTGGCTGTGGTACCTGTTTTGGACTGCTTCTTATAAGCTTACTGAATAAAATTTGAGATTCAAATTCAACTGCCATCAAGAATAAATTCAAATCAAGCTGTTGGATTGGTTTCTTGAACTTATTTTTAACTGACTTGGGTCTGAACTGCTTAGCCAAATTCGTTTTGGCTCATTACTTAATTTATCTGTCATGCGCATGCATTTGATATGTTGGCAACGTTTTGGACATATGAAAGGTTGCGCTCAAGGACAGGCCACATAGGGCCAAGCCCAGTTGGTGGGGAAGGGGTTAACCACCTCCGTATCTGTTGGGATGTGTGTGGGCTAGATGTAATAATGGGTCTCAGCAGTTTTGGGACATTTTGCGCAATTTTTCCACTTCCTGGCAAACTCTTCAAGTATTCTTCGCCAGCTTGATGGAAGAGGCCACTGGAAGGGGGCTGCAACTCCTAGAGGGTACGCCGTTACCCATTTCTCATCCACCACATGGGCTAAATCACCCTTGAAGATGAGAGTCATAGGCGTTGGCTTTCAGCCCCTTTTGAGAAGAATGAAAAGTTATCCTAGTCCATATGAAGAGGTTCCTACCCAAGAATTACAGCATGTTATCATGGTGCTCCATATACTTTTTATATTCAGAAAAAGTGGTAATGGTTTAACCATTATCTTTTTCAAGAATTATAAATCCTTTCCTTAAAGTTCTTAAGTGTAACTTCCAATTTGACTATAGTGATGGTCCTTTCACAATAGTAGTAAGCAATTTTAGCTCTTTTAGTGATCTCCTTGACATGCTAAGGATCGTTGCATAGGTCGTGCAATTCTTTTTCTAAATATAAAGTCTAGAATAGATTGTAGCTCTTCCATCACCAATTGTTCAGAGAAATCCTCTCCATGATACACCGCAATATCTGCATCATCATTAACTTACTCTGAAAACTATCAAATTAATGCTAGGGCCTGATGGTGCCACTTCTATAGTGAGTATCAAAGTCAGCGCGCTGACCTCAGCTTGCTAACTTTAGAGGCCAATTCTTTGCTCAGAGGGTCTACTCTGCGCAGATTAGGCAACAGACAATCTTTGATAACATCACATTCACTCTTGCATAGAAAATCCATCTCTGATACTACCCCTTGTAGAGTCAATCATATGTTAAACTGCACATGCCTTTAGCGAAATTTTAATACTTTTGGACATTTTTAACATATGTTGGACTTCAGGACTCAACGTGAACCTTTTCAATCTCTTCCTTGGCGTTATCAGCACTAAGGTATCCTCAACAAAGAGTGTCTTCTTCCAATGTGGTCAGTCTATACTGGCTACTTGCGATTACAAAACTCAATACAACATAAGTGCAGATAAAAAGATAAACTTAATATCCTGTAGAAAGGTTCTTATTAGGTTAGAACGTGGAGTACTTTATAATTTATGAGAATTTATGATATAGAATAAATGAGATATTGTTAAATAATTGGGAATTAGGGTCTTTGTATATGAATTTTTCAAGAACCTCTAGTCAAACGTCTTCTAAAAGCTGCTTTATAAATTTATCCATTTTCACTAATTCTTGTAACTGCAAGCTCCATCTTGCAGTTGTTGCCCCTGAACCTGGATTTTGAGGGCCTTTGTACTGGTCCTTGATTTTGGGTGTTGGCTCATTGTGCTCTCCTTGAATATTGGTTAATTACCCAATTTAGTAATCATCATCTTGACTTCAGGTTTGAGCTATGATTCTCCTACAATGTGCATTACATCATGGATTCAAGTTACTTTAAAATGAGATAATTGATGAGTTTGATTAATATTTGCTTTTAAACCTTAAAAGCTCTTTATGGCATAGTTTGGTTCACTCATCATTTTGTCACTGACAGGATGTAGATTATTTTGGTTCCAAAGGTATAAAATGGAGTTGATTTTGGGGTTCTTTTTATTTTCTTTGAAGGCCAGGATCTTCAAAGGCTATTCAATTATTTTCAAATGTAGCTCCAGTGGGAATCTCTTAGGGTTGCTTCTTACTTAAGGTAATCTATCAATGGAAATATGCCATTGAGTAAATCTCTGTTCACTTTGAAAATGCAGGATCTCTGTATAAAACATGCAAAATATCTAGTAATTATAACTAGACAAAACCGAAGTTATCTTTATTGATCAGAAAGTGGAGATAAATACAGGGCCATGTGAGATTTAGTATTGCTTAGGATAGACCTCAAGAAAATTGAAGTAAAATTGGGTATGGAGATCCCTTGATTGATGTGATGGGTGCAAAGGCTTTCAGAGTACCCAGTCCTTCTTGATTGCAGTGGGAATTCCTGGTGACCTTTGAAAGGCAAGACCTTTGTCAAGTGAATCAGCGCCATTTTCAGTTAAATTGGAGGATTAGGAAAGGTTTGGGATCTTAAAACGCTTTAGGAGTTCTTTTTTACTAATTTTAATATCCTTTAAAATGGTGTTTCTCCATGGGTCATGCTGTGATTCAGTTCACGTTCTAATCTCACCCATATCAGCAGCGACTCCCACTATTCCTGACAATGCCATCCTCAACATCTTGCGAGGAGGTACATAACTACAAAAAATCTAGCATGAACTTAATTTACAACAGAGCCCAATTTGAGAGAGGCAATTGGTTATTCTGATCCTTGCCTATAGATCACTTAGTAAGGACCTGACCATAGCGTGTCAAGTTTGTGGATCCATCATCTAAGTCAATGATGGTAGAACAAAATTATGCCTCCTAACTGATATTTGGGCAATGTAAGTTTCTGGGAATTGCTTCATTCAGCTTCTTGCTTGTTTATAGTCCTCATGGTCTTAGCGGCTAAAGCTTGTAGCCTGAAAAATTCATTGGCCAGTCTTCACAACATGAGATCAGTGGTGTCCAGCATAGAGGTTTCTTCTATGGGCTGCACACTTGAGGTCAGAATTGGCTCTCATCTGTAAAATCCTAAAAGGGTGACATCTGTATTTAAAGTAACTGATGCGTTATTCTAGTAAATCCACTGGTAAGTATTCATTCCATCATGAAGGGTCAGATTGAGCCATATTAAAGAGGATGATGACTAACATACCATTTGCTAATTATATAGCCCCATTGGAAGCAGGATGTTAGAGTGCCAAAAGAGTGATAGGTGCCTATCAGCGATTTATGATCAGAGATCACTTGTGAAATGGTGTTGGTATCATTATCAGAGAGGCTTTTCTTTCCAATCACTATCACTTTTAGTAATACAACTTGATTCAAAGAGCACAATTTGATAATCAACACCAGGTGAGATAATTATGAACAATAAAGTAAAGAGTTGGGTGAACACGGTAAAGGGCAGCAGACCCAGACCTGCACTGCCCAAAGGTACCAAGCGCACAGGTACAAACAAAAATCTCAGCAAAAATAAAAAACCTGAGGTGGCACCCCCCAGGCTTCATTAATTTTTTGGTAAAATACGGCAGCTATTTGGAAGTATCCCAATCACAACCACTGTTGTCAGTGGAACATGGGATATGAGTTTTCCTGGGCGTAGAAACACTGACAATGTGGGAAAAGTTCAGAGAAGCCCAACAAAAAATTTTTCCCACATGCGGGGTACTTAAAAACCTATACTATCCGCAGAGGTTGGGTAGATCTTGGGTTTGAAACTATGGAAAAAGCGAATGAAGCAGCAAAGGTCAGAGTGGTACTCAACCTTCCTGACGGACAGCAATTGGTCCCAACCAAATGCACCCGTTGGACTGAATCCAAAGACATTTTCATTATTTTTGATTATCTTCTGACCACACTGGCGCGCACAGTAGTTGAAAGACATCTCCAAGAAGGCTTGGAAGCCTATGGAGAAATCAAACAATTTGGAATTCAAGATCTCAGCTGATGCTGACCCTTAGCATGGGGAAGGCAATAGCAATTATTTCACCAAACCAGGATGTAGTAGAGGATATTACAAAAATCCCCCACATTGCATCCTTCACCATTGATAAAAAAAATCATAGCTGTTCCGCGCAACAGTGGAAAGTGCACCCCCCATATGCAACCACTGCCAGGCCTTTGGGTACAAGATTTACGCTTGCCTCATAAAAGAAGGCCTGAGAGAAATGGAATTCTGTGAGGTGGAAATGGGTGAGGACGACTCAGAGTACACCAAAATTATGGATACTAGACAAGCCTGCAACTGGGGAGAACACGGGAAATATAAAATAATTGACCCTATTTCCCCAAAAGAATAAAAGTTGGCCAAAAAAGCTCACAAGCTGGCTGCGGCCAAGGCAAAGGCCTCAGTGGAATCAACCATATCACCGGAGCAGATCCAGGAGGACATGGAGGATTTTGAGTCCATGACCAATCAGATCCCTCAGAAAACCATGCACTCAATCCAACCAGATTATTTGGAAGAACCCAATTTGGAAATGAATGCAGCAAAATTGGGGTTCAGTGCACCCCAGAAATTGCAGAATTTAACCTAATTGGGAAGGAAAATCAACAATGGAATGTGCAAGAAAATAATGTGGCCAATAAAAACCCACAAGTGCACTGCAATAACATATTAAATCAAGCAAAGCCAAGAGAGGAGCGAAAACTGCAGTGATGAAAGGGGCAGAATATACCCCAACTCCTACTCATGGTTATGCTCTCCACAGCAGAGGTGCAGTGGAGAGCAATGTGAGCGAGGGAGTAGGGCTGGGGGGCCCTGCTAACCGCTCCTGAGGCGCATTGGGTGTCTCAGTAGAGATAGGGACACTAAACATAGCGGGACTCAAGGCCTTAACGTCCTTGGCCAAGAAGTTGAGTCTCCTATGAAACCCACCTGTGGATATCCTGGCGGTGCAGGAAGCCCACTGTCCACAGGGAGAGGAGGAGGCATGGGAAAAATGCTCCTCCCAACAATATCATTTTGGTCACTCCACTGTGGGGCGATAGTATGCGCAAACCAAAACTTTAAATTTATTAATAAAAATTCATTCCTGGACAGCCGCATACTCGCCATAACCTTCTCATGGCACACCAAAGTGCACACAATAGCCAGTGTGTACGCCCCAAATGGTGCACATGACTGAAGAGAATTTCTCACATCCCTAACACAACTAAATCCACCAGCAAATACTTTTATAATGGGAGACATGAACTGATGGATCAACCCAGAGATGGACCAATGACCATACACAACGGAGATACCACAAGGGAAAGTGGAACTTCAAGTACTAAAGGCCACCCTGGGACTATATGATCCACTGCCAAAAAGGCAATCCCTGCTACAAACCTGACACGCCCAAATGTACACAATGGTACACTTGTCTCTATGTCGAGGATAGATCTAATACTTGCACCAATAATTTTCTGTCACCAAATTCAAAAATTTAAAACTGCAAAAATTGCATTCTCCAACCATCAGCTTGTTTTGGTGTCTTACAAACTGGCGGAACCAAGTACCCAAGCACCCAGATGGTGCAGAATACGCCCAGAAAGTTTAGCTAAATCAGAATTTAAATCCTGGATGGAGGAAATATCCTCAACCTGGGATATTCAAACGCCTTTTTTCTTGGACCCACTAACCATCTGGGAAAATTTCAAATAATCAACAACCCAACAAATTAAACATACATCGTCTAGAAAGACACAGGGCAGTTTCAGCCATTATCAAACACACATTGGCTGAAATTGATCATCTAGAAAACAACGTACCAAGAATGGGATACAGCCATGGATGGGGTCACAAATGGGCGGAGGTTTCTGCTTGGCTAAACACCCTGATCCGCAAAAACCAACACTGAGTTGGAGTCCAATATAAAGGCAAAAACATAAGAGATGGAGAAACTTGCTAAAGCTACTTTTTCCGCCAATTTACACCCAAAAATATGATAGCTTGTACACAGGTACGTCAACTGGACAAATCCATAGCAGAAACACCCAAAGAAGTTGTGACCAAAGTGCACAGGTTTTATATGAAATCGTATAAATCTGAGCTGGTTGAACCAGAAAAAAATCGAATTTTCCTTAGAAGCGCACATATTGACACCGCAGTCCAAAATAACAATTTAATTAATCTAATATCGCGTGAGGAACTATGAGAAATAGTCCGCGGTGCACCAAGAGGGAAATGCCCTGGACCTGATGGTATTCCCTATAAATTTTATATAAATTATTTTACTAACATCTCTAACATTCTTGTAGCCTCAATGAACAAGTGTATTATGGAAACATGCCTCCTACCTGGAGGCAAAGAAGCCTACACGGTCACTTTATTCAAGAAAGGAGACAGATTAGACCTATTCAACTGGCGCCCAATTTCCCTAACCAACACAGATACAAAAATTTTTACAAAAATTATGGCTAAACGACTAGGAAAAATTGCAACTGATGCGATATCCCTATCACAATATGGATTTGTTTCAAGAAGATCCATATGGGATAACATCCACACAGTTGCAAATGTCTGTCAGTCCAAAACCTCTGGAGCACTTGTCTTTTTAGACCAACAAAAGGCATATGACAGGTTGAACTGGACCTATCTTAGGTCCTGCCTTCAAAAATTCAAGCTTCCAAATAGATTCATAAACTGGGTAATGTTGTTTACAGAGTCTGCAACCATGGCTGTGCGGGGAGCAGGCTTCTTAACCAACTCAGTTATCCCACAGAGAGGACTAAAACAAGGAGACCCCTTAAGCCCTCTACTCTACAACTTTAGCCTAGACCCCCTAATCCGAAATACAAACACACTGCTCAAAGGAATCAACTTCAAGGGCCAACCACCAATCAAAATGATGGCCTTCGCTGATGATTGTGTGGTGGGCATATCCAACAATCAGGACGCTTGCAGAATTGTGAAGATAATACAAGACTATTCAGCCATAAGTAACGCATCACTTAACACTTAGAAAACGGAAATTATACTCCTGGGGAAATATCAGACCCAGTGGATGCCATCTACACAGGGCCAACAAGCTAATACAACATCAAGACTCATGACCAGACATAGGAGGCGAAAATTAGCAACAACCTCACTGAAACTTCCATTCATCACCAAGCCAACAGCTGGCCCTGTTCGTCACTTGGGAGTATGGTTGGAAGCAGGAGGTTACGCTAACTCCACGATGGAAGATTAATTTTTGGACAAAATAACAAAATGCATTGCTTCCTTACATGGACACCAAACAGGTCTAACAGGAAGGGTCACAATAGCCAACTCTATGATTCTATCAATCATAAGGTTCACGGCCCATGCAATTGCTTTCTTACCATCCTTCTATAACACAATCCACGCCCTATTACAAGGATGGCTATGGTCCAACCACAACCCCCCTGTATGCCTCGAAACCCTATTTGGCTCTAGAAGGAATGGAGGTATGGGGCTTAATAATTACGTAGAGCAAGCAACCCATATACTGGGATCCTGGATAGCTCAGGTGACTAGCCCAGATCTTCCAGATATACACTGGGCCAGAACAGCAAGATATAATTTCACACGTGCACTCCAATTACGAAACCCAGATCACCCAAACACATTAATCAAATATCTGGCATCCCACCCCACAGCTGCAGGACCACATGGCACTCCTGCACATTTCAAACGAATACTCCTAGCCATGAGAAGAGCGACATGGCAGATTCACATAAATGGCCAAACCAGTCACTGAGGATGCCCAAGACTAACTCACAGACAGGAGATTAATAATCAAATAGTCACATACAATATAATAAGCAAAAGCCCAAGTACCATAGCCAGGATAGATTAACTGGACCATATGGATATACCCTACAACCTGGAGACTCAAAGAAAAGTATGGAGATACACACATCACCCTCTACTCCAACCCAGAATAAGAGCACATGTATGGAGGTGCATGAGGAGAGTATACCAAACAGCTTAACGGTCAAATGTCACTCACACCTCATGTACAATATGTGGTCAGTATGGAAGCCTAGCCCACCATTTAGAACAATGCCCAACATCAGTGGCTGTATGGAAAGAGGCCATGCGCCTTTTCTACCAAGAAAACGGACATCCATCCAGCCTAGAAAGGAACATGTTTGCTATAAACATGGACTCTCCTATCCACCCATCTCTCAGGGCTTTAATAGTAGCAATAGCACTATGGAAGATAAATACAATGGTACTGGAATCGTTCACAGAAGCAGCGCCAACAATCCAAGAAGCCATTCATAGCATCCACAGCCATATATTGGAACATTTCCAAGCCTGGCTGTTTGGACATTTGACCCCCTGTAACAGAAGGACAATCAACACATGGTTCCCCATATGGTTCCTAAAAGTTGATCCTTTCCTTCACACATGCTGCATCCAAGAATAAGCCAGCATAACTCCGCTTCCCTACCGTCCTAATCTTGGTGATCCTGGAGACAACAAGAGGGGCTTTGAACCCTCTGGGGTGTCTTTAATTGTTGAATTTCATTAGTTTTCTCACTATATCAGAAGTTCTTGTCCCCTGGTTGACCTTCCCCAAGTAAATAATTATTATCAGAGAGAAGCAACTTGGGACTACCATGATGAGTGATGCCTGTTTTAGTAAGAAGTAGGCGGTTGCTTTAGAGGTGGGCGAGGCAATGGATATGGCCTCCACCCATTTTGTAAAGTGGTCAACCGCTGAGATGATGTAACAATGGCTATACATCGCCGTAGACAAGAGGCCAATAAAATCAATACCAATCTTGGCAAATGGGGTTGTGGAGCTCATGACTGGTGTTAATATCGAATATGGAGGCTTCTAATTATTCTATGTGAAGCATTTATTAATGACGTCTTGGATAGTCTCAATCATACCATCCCAGTAACAACGTTTTTTCAGCCATTGATGGGTCTTTCTTACTGCGCCATGGCCCACGGTCATATGGGCTTCCAGAGAGGACTTCTTTCTTGTGGATGGTCAGACATATGGCAGCCAAGATGTAGCAACTTGTTTATACAACAGTCCATATTTAACATGAGACTTCTCGCCCATTTTCTTTAGTTGCTGTTGGATTACTGGAGGTCCCCAACTTCACTCCTCAGATTTTGCATTAAGTTTATAGACATGATCCTCTTCTGAATCATAGAGTGTCAATATGGGTAGCTAGGATAATCTGTCAGCGTTTGATGCACCATTATGATATGTTGGATAATTAAAAAACGCAACTCTGGAGTTTAAGTTCCCAGCAGGCCTATCAGTCCATCAAGGTCTTCCATTTGTTGTAGCCACCCTAGGAAGGTGTGGTTCATCACTACAATGAATGGTTCTCATACAGGAAGTGATGATAATTTTTGATTCCAACAGGATAGCCAGACAATCAATTTCAGTAACGCTGTAGTTTATCTCCATCCAAGATAAAGTCCTAATAAAGTATGCTCTAGGATGATCAACCTGATTTACATCAAGTTGAGCCATAATGGCCCATACAAACTCTTCACTAGAATCAGTATAAAATATGAAAGTTTTGTCAAACTCAGGGTGTATAAACATGAGCAGTAGCAAGATCCTTCCTTAGAACATCAAAGGCATGCTTTTGGTTTATCCCATCTGAATAGGACTTCTTTATTAAGCAGATAGGTTGCCAATTCAGAAACTTCAGCAAAATGAGGAATAAATTGACTGTAATAAATGACCATTCCAAGGACTACCTAATAACACATAAACTGCTCAGTAAGGCTATTTTTATAATAGTGATCACTTTATCAGGTTTTGTTAAGATTCCCTATTAGGAAACCTTATTCCCAATAAATTCCATTTCAGTCTGGAAAAACGGCATTTGGCAGCCTTCAACTTCAGTGAAGATGAATGAATATATTCAAAAAATTTCTTTAGACGGGCTAGATAATTATCAAAAGTATGTGAGAATGACATCACATTATAATTTTCCAGTACACATGACATCTTCAAATCTCCCAGTAGGCAATCCATCGCCCTTTAAAACATGTCTGGGGCTTTCTATAGCAGTAAGGCATGCAAGTGGGATTGAATTACCCTTCATTTTCTATAAGTAGTAATTATCCCTATCATCCAGTGCAAGAGTAATTTTCCAATAACCACTGGCAAGATCCATTTTAAAGAAAACTAAAGCCTAAACAAGTGCTATAATGAATCATCAGTTTAGGGTAGCGGTTAACTGTTCTTTTGAGTGACAGCATTCGGCTGGCAGCAATCTATTACCACCTGATGCCCTCCATAATTTTTCTCACAAGCACCAATGTAGAGACTAAGAACTTTGCAACAGTTTCAGCAAAATGACATCCAGGAGTTGTTTTAGTGCTTTCTATAACTTAAGCTTCTTTGTCCTTGGACTTTTTGTAAGGTGAGCCCAGATTGGAAAGGCTTCGCCAGTAAGCATTCTGTGCTGCACCCCCTTCATCACTCCAAAAATCGTCTACCCTTTATGCTTATAAGCAAAACCTTTATCAAAACATTTACCTGTCGCTGTTTCTTGATAGAGAAAAATTCACCTACCTCTACTTTAAATCAGGTAATATAGCACTTTTGTCAATTTTTAAGTCATGCAATGTTCCACACCCACATACAGACTAAATTTAATCAGAGGGTATGTCCTTACATATGCTTTAGGCCAGTTTTGGGTTATCTGGTTTAGTTAATCAGTAAAGTTAGCCATTAAAAATAGTTAAAGGGCCCCAGTAAGCTGGGTCCAGCACCTCAGGGCAGGTGAGAGGTTCCAAAATAACCAGATTGGGATCTCCACGAATCTCCAGTAGGTGGTCCAAAAAATGGTAATTTGGAGCCCCATGTCCACTAGAATATGGAATTTTGGAGGTATGGTTACGCAGTTAATTGTATATACAAGCATACCTTACTGGGCCTCTGCACTGGAAATTGCAAATTGGCTTTCAGTACAACTACTTGTTATTCTAGCCATTTGATGCAGTTTGGGTGCTCCAGTAAACAACTCCTAAAATTTCTATTTTCTTTTTACTTAGGGATATCCTTTATGACTAAGGGATGCGATTCTCTAAAGTAGAAAAAATAAGTCTTTATAACTTATTAGGTATCAAATTCAACCAAATGTGCCTATGTAAGGTCATAACAATTGTTCTCTAGCACAATTGCCAGGGCCGTCACTACCAGAGATCCAAACCAGAGTGGTAGGGATGAGTAGGCTCCCAGAGAGCGAGTCTGATGTGGTTCCATGGCCTCATGATCTAAAGTGGGGCTCTGATCCAGAGCAACTTTTATCTGTTTTACTAATAAGAGAGGTATGATGTTAACTGGAGATCTTGTATCAACTATGGCCAAAAATTTTACTTTATGGAAGACTACTTTTACTCAAGTGACTTTAATACCATAATGAGGAATTGAGAAACCATCTTTCTTGGAGGAAGAGGTCCAGAAAAGGAAGAGTAATAAGAAGTTTAGCCTCTATTTGAAATCAGCGAGACTGAAACAATCAATTTGTCAAATTTGGATAGAATGCAACATTCAGCATGAGAAGCAGCGTTAGATTGAGAGTGAGGCGTAGCTTTATCAGCAGAGGGTCCTCGCGCTCTAAGCTTACTCTGCTTTTCCCACCTCATTACCCTTTCAACGCGAGTCTTCTTGATGGCAAAAAATCCTACAATATGAGAAAAGATCATAATGGGGTTTAGATCTTTGGAATCGTCAAAATGCATGAATGTGAGGAAAGTTCCCCTTAGTATATGGTTGACGCACATCCAGCTCAGGCAATTCCAAAATAGATTCTTTAATAACGAGGATAGTCTTTTACATTTTCTTTGTCATAGGAAATAGAGCACAATATTGGTACCATGCTAATACGCTAAGAGGTAGGCTGTGATGGCATCATCTAGGTTAAGTTCAATCACAGGATGCAAGGGCCTGGGATCCATGATAAAAATTCATGGCAAATTTGATGTTGGTTTCACACGCCTTAGGTAGATTTGCATAAAAATGCTTACAGTTAGAAAGGGAGAAATTATATCTCAAATTTTTATTAAATGCATCCTTTATACCCTCCCAATTGGTACATGTCTTGAAGTATGGCATCATTATTTCCCAAGCTTTGCCATCCAGACAGGTTTAAGCGTTTATATTTCTGACAATCTGTAGCTTGTTCAATTGTAATTTGTATTTAAAGAGATAGGATTACATGGTTTCTTCAAGGGCACATACTTCTCTTTAAATCTGGGTTTAAAATATGCAATAGGTTTGGAGAGGACATGGTTAGCCGGAGAAGGTGGTCACTTAGATTCAAATGGTTCCAGAATACCTATGTCAGTATGAGGGATAGCCTTGTCAAATTAGTAGCGGAATTCATTCATATCATTTGGAGAGCAGTGTAACAGTCATTAAATTGTGTAAATGAGCCTTGGTATTTAGAAGATGATGGGGCTTTTAGATTTGGGTAGATTGAAGATCTAATTGCGCAAAGAGAGAGCATTGTTTATCTTCAATTGTTAAAGTTTTGCATTCATCCACTCAAGTTGACAGTTCACTTGGGCCTGGGGTTCAATCAGATTGGAACAGGTTGCAGTCATTTTGCATAATGGTTTTATAAGGAGACAAATGTTAGATCTGCATCAAGATGATCCCCTTCAATAGTAATCTCTTCTCCTTGGGTCACCAGTAATAGTTTTCACTCATTATCCTTAACCTGGATTTACGGTTTTTGATAAAGGAAGGTATAGCAGGTGAAGAGGAGCCAGGAGGACCACAGGGACCTTCAGGCCCGTGAAGTCCTTGTTCTCCTTCCTTCACACTAAGTCCAGTTTCACCAGGAGGTCCTTTTTAATAATTTTCTGGATTGGTAGAATAGCATTCCATTTACGTAACTGCTGAATCCAGGCGGCTAAGGAAGCAATTAAATATCAGTGGTTTGGCGATTCTTGGTGATTTGGTCAATGAGATTATACAGAGAACTTTTTACTAGCTAGTCCAAGTTAGTAGCAGCATGGATTATTATCTGAGAAAGTTTACCCTGCAGGTATTGGATAACTCCAGTGCCAATCTGAACCAAGTGACGCTGTATTCATTGATTTACTGGTATTTTCAAAATGGCCTCACAGAATGTATCAACAAAACTTAGACGCAGCTTCATACAATCAAAGAAACTGGGCGTAAATTTTATGAGACAGTATGAGCTGCCGTTGGATAACAAGTGATTTAGCCCATGTAACTGCACTTGATGGTGTAGATGAGATTGAATATATAAACATAGTTATGTTTCTATTTAGGCTATGATTACTTCATTGCTAGGAAGATCAAATGAGTAATATAGATGTTTCAGGCTGCTATAAATTTGTGTGGAGCGACTATGGATGGATCTCACAGATGAGGTGATAGTTTCAGCCAGTAACGCTGAGACAGTGTTGGTGACATTGGTAGCCTGAATTTGGTGAAGTGATTATCTAAACTGAAATAGTAAGGGTCATGATCATATTTGAATTTAAGCTCTCAGTATGAGATAAAGGCGTGTCTTGATTGTTGGTAATAACCATATGGTAAAACTCATGTTCTCCTTCAAATTGGTAGACCATTATCGCTGGAATTATTTATATGGAATTAGGTCTTTACCAAATAACCTTAGAAAGGACCTAACTGAAAGCAACAGTTTTATTGTTTGTTGTTTTTTTGAAGGCTAAAATCTTTAAAGGCTAATAAATTATTAGTAGATTGTAGCTACAGCGGGAATCTCTTAGTGCTGCTTCTTCCCTAAGACAATCTTTCAATGAAATTGTATCACCAAGGCGGTCTCTGTTCGCTTCAATTAGGCAGGATCTCTGTATAAAAGAGGCAAGAATCTTATGTACAGTAAGCCAATTAATTGCGGTGCCCTTGCCACCCAATTATACAGATGATTGGGATTTAATGTAATGGATTTTCTTAAATTTGGAAATGGTTTTACAAATGAACCAGCTGTGAATCTGCATCTTTGCCTGAAGTAAAAATTTATATAAAGTAAAGCCCTGATTATCCGCGAATTTAGGTGGCAAGGGCATCATAAATAATCAGGGATTTACTGTAATTATAATTAGGCAAACCTGAAGTTATCTTTATTGATAAGAAATTGGAGATACATATAAGGCCATGTGAGATTTAGGCTTGTTTAGGATAGAACTTAAGAGAAAATGAAATCAAGTTAGATATGGAGATCTCTTTATTGTTGTGGTGGAGTGCAAAGGATTTTAGCATACTTAGTCCTTCTTGATTACAGTGGGGGTTTCTCATTGACCTCTGAAAGGCAAGATAATTGGTAAGTGGATCAGCGCTTTTGTAAGTTAAATCAGTGGATTCAGCAAAGGTATGAACTTTAAATAATTTTGCAAGAGTTCATTATATTAAATTATTTCTTTATCCTTGAAAATGGTAAGTACCATGGGTCATTTTACAAATCAGTCCACGTTCAAATTTCACCCATATCACTGCAACTTCCATTATTACAAACTTTTTTCACATGGAATTTTGGCAGCGTTATCATCCACATCATGTAATTATTCCAAATTGGCAGGGCAAGAATATTCACATAACATCATCTTAAACCTTGCTGAAAATTGCTGCTAATACATCATTCTGATCTGACTAAAAATTTCTTGGCTTGCTCATGCCTATAAAAGGCCTTGATCACCCCCATCCATGGTGAGTTGTTCGCCAGTACCTCCACCAGTTTGGAGTTGTTTGTATTCATTCCACTGGTCAAGAAATGTCTTGGTGAAACAATCACAGCCTCATCCTTGACAGGTGGGTGACCTTGAGAAAGGTGTATACCACTGATTTGGTGTAGGGAGTGAAAATATAGAAATGGAGGTTAAAACCCAAGTATAAGGTTAAACCTTCCTTCATATGTTCTTATAGGCCAGGATTAAATGATTTAACTTCACTAATTCACCTGGTTGGACTGAGGTATGGTGCACAAATACACATAGATTGCTATTCTCTTAGCACAGAAATACTAATCTATGACACAATTAAATCTTACCTGCATTGTAAGGGGTGATTATAGATGTCATTCACACTAAGCTAACACCACCTTGATATATTAAGTTTTAAACCTACGAAAAATTATTAAATATTTTATTAAAATAAAAACTTTCATATTATTGTCTCCCTACAGCATAGAATACTTATGCTACGGTATGTTGAAATTGAATCAGTTCTTTAAAATTAAAATACACACATAAACAAATTGGACCTAAGAATCAACTTAAAACTACTCACTGCTTGGCAAAACCATAAAAATAAAATTAACCAATCAATTGCTAATTACAAAAAAATGAAATTATTAATTGGCCCAATGACCGCCAACTGCTTGGAAACACAATTGAAATTATTGAATCAAACAAATACCAAACTGCTCAGCCATAATATATACCAATTACCATTTAGAACATATAAACTTTTCACTAAAAGTATAAACTTTTATAACTTTACTATAAGAATTAAAGAAAATTATAGTGTAATATTGTACTTTCATTTGACCTTAGTATCTGTGCAAAATTTCATTTATAAGGTATGTCAGGTAGTGTGTTAAAAGAAGGATGCAAGATTCCAATACATATATATGGTGTTAAATAAAAGCAAGTAAAAATACCTTTGACTTAGCTTGTAACTGAATATTCTTTAATAACTTATTGTAATTATACCATTTTTACTTCCTAGGATAAGATATAAATTAAAAACTTTAAATAATAAAGTGTAATTATTTAATACACACTAATAATTTAAGTTTTTATTCTTAGTATGAATTAATGCAAGTTTTGTAAGATGTGACAGTTGAGGCTTACCTAAGCATTATATTGACTCTTTATGAAATTTTAATTGGTATGGTTCACTATCTCAATAAAAAGGTAGAAAAAACCTATGATGTTTTGAATTTGATGTAAATACACAAAATGAGTATTTTGTTCTGAAAACTCCGATAGAGTATTTAAAAAGACTAGAGTAAGAAAAAATATTATGAGATTGGTGTATCCCCCTTAGGTTGGGACCACCTAGTGATAGTATAATCTGTATTATAGAATCAATTATATAGTTTTTAAAATATAGAAAATGTCCAGACATTTAATTATCTAAATTTAATAGATGCTGGTGCTTTATCGAGGTGTTGTTTATATAGTATTACTAAATTGGTTTTACTAGACTGATCAATCAAAGGCTTGATTATAGAAAAATTTCAAATATAGTTTTTTACAGAATATTCATAGCTCTATAATTTCATTTTATCACTAATCAAAAACTTACCAATGTGCTATTTTGGATATACCAAAAAACAGTAAAAGTATAGTTCAAGTTTGTAGTTTAAAGTAATTTATAGATATATGACTTCAAACCCCCCTTGGGTTGGGACCATCTAGTACTAAAAAAAGATATATGACTTCAAAAATGAATTTTAAATATAGAAATTTCTTTTTATCAATCAGACCTTTCTTATTACTTGCCATATTTCTTAGTTTATATTGTACTTCTGAAAAAGATAGGTAAGTCTCAAAGTTACTATTGGAATTTCCAAAAAGATGCAAAAAGATAATAGAATATAAGATTGTAAACAGACCTATCTTTTATTATTGAAAGGATTGATTATTTTTTGGTCTCAAAGTAGTTTTGGGTAAAAGATCTTTTTAATCACTGAGCGATTGAGTCTTCATATATCCCTGATTGGGATAAGCGTGATCATTCTTGTTGGACTTATAAACTGAATTTATTTGTTCCCCCTCTGTTTTAATTGATGAAATATTTAGGTTGAAAGTTTCAGAAATGGAAGAACTTTTGTAAGATTCTGACACTTCCACCTCAAGGTTTGATTGTGGAGGAGGATGAATTTTCAAAAATATAGGGTGGATATGATTTACAACTATACCCATATCTACACGAAAGTTGAATATTCTAACCACTTTTGGAATATAGCTTGATAAGTACCAGACCAGTTAGATGCCAACTTCTTGGCTTGATCACCAGGTCAGGAATTGTAATACACAACATAATCTACAATTTGATATTTAGGCAAAACAGGTCTATGTTGGTTAATTTTTTGAGTCACCTTTTTGGTGGTTACTTAAATTTGATTTTATGGATTGAACTTAAAGGCAAGTAATCTCATCAGCTAGATTTCTTATAACAAAATCAGAGTTTTCTAATATACTTTCCTTGAGTATCACTTGAATGCTTAAGGAACTGAGGGATCTCTCCCATAAATACATTTGAAGGGCAACATCTTGATAATTCAATGATAACTTAATCAGTAAGTGAACAAAGCAATAGGTAAATAGAAGTTCTACTAAGATGGGTCTGTTGAGGCCATCTTCCTTAAATTAGAGACTAAAGTTCCATTGACTCACTCAATGGTCCCATTAGCTAATGAATGGTAAGGAATGACAAACCGTTGGGAAGTATTGATATACCTTTGCCAACTCTTGTAAAAGGTGAGAAGTAAAGTTCGTTCCACTGACTTCCATAAGGACCTTAGGACACCCAGGTTGAGTAATGATTTGGTGATAGAGAAATAAGGCAGTGGCCTTAGTGGCGGGAGTAGCAATTGATATGGCCTCAACCCATTTAGTAAAGCGGTTGAAAGCCATGATAGTGTACTGGTGTCTATGCAAAACCCCTAAGGAAAAGGTTATACAACATTTATACTTACCACTTCAAACGCCTTAGTTAGTGGAATCACTTGATGCTGATAAGTAGGGTTGGTTGTACCACGACTTTTACAAATGAGTCATGAATTAAGGGTCACTCTCATGATTTTAGTCATATTATTCCAATAGTATCATGTTTTGAACCACTCTTGGGTTTTTCCTAAACCACTATGCCTAATTTTCCATGGAATTCCATGATAGAGTGGTATCTTGAATTTGGGTGCAAAAATGGTAACCACTTGGAATTGAAATTCTTATACAAAGATTCTTCCTGGATCATAGTATCTTTAGTAATCAGATTTAGGGAGGCACGATTTTCTTCAGATTCTCAATCCCACAACTCAGGCTGTCCAATTAAATTATATAATAGTTCCTAGTTTCCAAATTTAAGATCAGCATAGGCAATTGGGGTAGGCCATCAGCATTTTAATGTTGAATACCCAAGCAATGTAAAATTGAAAATTTATAATTTTTCAGTTTCAAGGCCCAACGTGCTAGTCTCCCATCAGGATCCTTCATATTTTGAAAGCCATATAAAAAAGAATGGTCTGTTATAACAGTAAAATGGTTGCCATATAGGAAGGGTCAAAAAGTGCTTAATTGCTAAAATTACAGCTAAACACTCCCACTCAGTTATGCTGTAATTTCTCTCAGCTATGGATAATGTTTTGCTGTAAAACGCTACAGGATGGTTAAACTTATCTTCATCTGAAAGTTATAGATAGCCTCAATAACTACATTACTTGCATCAGTATGCAGAATAAAAGACTTATCAAGTTGAGGATGGATCAAAAAAGTATGTCTTAGTTAGGGCAGTTTGGAGAAAAAAAAGACTGTTTCTGAGCTAAGCTCCAATTAACTGGCACACCTTTTTGTAATAAATGGAATAAGGGCTCTGCTATATCAGCAAACTTGGGTACTAATTGACAATAGTGTCCAACCATAAAAAGGAGGACTTGTATGTCCCTCAATAAAAATGGAGGTGTTATTAATTAAAAAGCTTGAAATTCATCCAAAAAAATGGTTGAATTTCTTTAGCTGAAACCTGGTAACCTATGAACTCCATTTCATTCTGAGAAACGGAACATTTGGAGGGTTTGAGCTTTAGTGAAGGGTTATGAATTCATCTAAAAACTTCTTTTAAATGATCCAATTGCTAAGTAAATGTTTTCAAAACATGGTAATATATCCAAAGATACCAGAACACAGATCAGCTTAAAATCTCATAACATACCATCCATGGCCCTTTGTAATGAGGCTGGGGCGTTGATCACCCTTGTGGCATACAGGTTGGTTCAAATAAGCCATCACTAGATATCTCTTTCTGCTAAGCATCACTTTTCGAAAATCAATTCAGCCTGAAATTTAGCTCCACTAAAAGATTTACGAAAACTATTAGCAAATATGGCGGGAAACCCCGCAAAAGAACCCGCAGGCTATGCCAAACGAGCCAGCACCACCCCAAACGAAGAAACCCTCGGTACTCACCTCAGGGTCAACCAGAATCACCCGCTCTCAAGCAACAGCCATGAAAGCAGGCACCACCCCCCAACCTGGAGCTACTTCAACTAGCGCCAGTTCACCTGATCGCACTTCTGCAACCTGCACGCCTAACAGCTCTGTGTGCGCTGCCTCCCACTAACCCGCTGGGCCCCCTCCAACCAAGGAGGCCATCACCCACGCTGTTTTAATGGCGTCTTCTCAGTTGAATGTTACTCAGCACATCCAGGCATTCACCTCCCCCATTGTGTCAGCTAATTCAGCCCCATCTATTATTGCTGACGCCGTGTTTCTGGCTCCCTCCATGAGGGGCGATACCCAGCTACCTGGCCCCCAAACCCTCAGATGTAAGGTTGGATTAGCCGCACATTCTGGTTCACTAAGCACCAAATTGGGACATTCTACTCTTCCCAATGAGGATTCAAATGGTTCGGATTTTGGAACTTCACACCAGTTCCAATCTCACCTGTCCCATTTAAACCCCGTAATTGGCACTTCTCAAGTCGGCACTTTATCTCCATATGCTGAAAACGACCAATTCACCAATCAGCCAGTGAGTTTTGCCCACGAAATCAAAGCAAATACTTGGGCTGAATTTACCCAAATAGATTGGGATGGTGATGAAACATCGCCTATTCCCAATTGGCTGGAGTTAATTCCAATCTTGATGGGCCTCCCCAATTTAGCGAGGCCCAACAATCACCTGGCCCCCAAACCCTCGGATGTAAGGTTGGATTAGCCGCACATTCTGGTTCACTAAGCACCAAATTGGGACAATCTACTCTTCCCAATGGGGATTTAAATGGTTCATATTTTGGAACTTCACACCAGTTCCAATCTCACCCGTCCCATTTAAACCCCATAATCGGCACTTCTCAAGTCGGCACTTTATCTCCATAGCTGAAAATGACCAATTCACCAATCAGCCAGTGAGTTTTGCCCACGAAATCACAGCAAATACTCGGGCTGAATTTACCCAAATAGATTGGGATGGTGATGAAACATCTCCCTCCTCCCAATTGGTTGGAGTTAATTCCAATCTGGATGGGCCTCCCCAATTTAGAGAGGCCCAACAAACCGCCCCTCAATTTAATATGACGCCAGCAACTGCTGTAACATTCCAGCAACAAGGGAACTCTGCAAACTTGTCCAAACCACCAGCTCACACTCAACCCGCAATTGCAGCCTAAAGCAAACACAAATGTACCAAAGGAGCCACTGGGGCGTGGCAAAAACCTCTGGCACCAACGTTACCCAAAGCTGATCCCCGTGAAGTGGCGTTTACTGCTGATGTTAAGAAGAAATGGGCCGAAACTAGAGCGCAAAAAGCTCTACCTCACTCAACTCTCTCCCACGCAATTCGCCTTTATTATGGGCATAACCCTATTGAATCTTATACAGAAATTTACTTCTCATACTTTGCAACGATTGCGGTGACATTCCCAATTAACACCACCAACCATTAATCAGTGGAGGGCCACTACATCGATGTGGGCTTCACTGAAGCTGCCCTTGGTGACCATGCTGCCACCATCCAGGTCATTATTCCACGTGGATCTCTTTGCATCTCCTGCACACGCTCTCACCTGGAGAAAATTTCATGGGTTACTTTTTCCAACCTACCAACGACTGTTGATCCTGAGTCTCTTAAATTGGCACTCCATCGTGGCTTAATGGAGTTTGGGTCTGTTCTTTCAGTGGACTTTAGCGTCCCCTCTTACTATGCTCCCACTCAAAGAGCTCGCACTGCTAGGGCGTCGTTCATCCCCTCCCCCACTGTATCCCGCAACATTGAGGTTATTCCTCATGTGGCGGTAGTTGGGGCATGCCCTGAGATCTTTTTTGTCGACCCTGATCAGGCGCGCCCCCGGTGTTCCTGGTGTAACGCCCTTGGACACTTGTATAGTGGCTGCACAGCTCGAAAACAAGCCCTCTTAGCCACCACCCAGGGGCCTAAACCAGGCCAAAAACGATCCCACGTGGCTGCAGCAGCAATTTCACAACCCACACAATGGGTTCCCGTTCAAGACCTGTCCCCTGAGGCCTTACGCCTAGCAGTTGAAACAGCTAACCCCACTATTGGTAAGGGATACCTTCGCGCTCATGCCCCCTTCCAGTGGGCACCCCCTCCAATCTCCCAGAGTCAACTCCCTCTCTCACCAAGCGCAAGGCATCTCCCACAGGGTGCCCCTCGTCAGCCACCCTCACTCAGGGCTCTGCGGCACCCCCACCAACCTCCAACAGCAATTTATCATATCAACCCTCAGCTCCCAATGGAGCTATGCCCACCAGCATGGACTGGCAACCTGCGGCCTGTGGTAGAAGTGCCACCTCAAAGAGTCCTACCCCAACCCCACAGTCCATTTCGCGCGGATCCTTTGCAGTGTTGGAAGAAGTGTATATGGACTCAGACTCATCAAATGGGGACATCGCGGAGGTCACCATTGAGCACCCTCAGGTCCTTCCCTTGCAACGGAGCGGGGGCAGCATCCTAGGATGGCTTACTGGGTCCTCCGCCCCCACCCTCTCCTTCCCCTCAGAACCCTCGACGCTCCTCACGGATTGCAGCTAATAGTCAAGCTAAAGGACTCAAAACTAGCCGCCTCACAGCAGCAGGTTTAAGCGCTGGCAACCCCCAGGACATGGAGGGGAACAGCTATGAGTCCCCATGGCAGCACCCTGGCCCTGCAATCCATCAACACAAATGGGTTGCGGGACTTTAAGCGGAGAGCCCGCCTCCTCCAAAACTTCAGGTCAGCACAAATTGACATCGCTGCTGTCCAGGAGCCCCATATCCTCCCTCATGAACAATCTGCATGGAATGAACAGTTTGGAGGCAACTCCTTCTGGACAAACCATGCCGCCCTTATTGTTTTGAATCCCCGGGTTAAAACCCATTCTTTTTCATAATATCTAGGTGGCCGCCTCATACTGGCCAAACTCACCACTCCTGACTTCTCTTTCTCCGCTGCAAGCATCTACCTGCCTAATGCAGGTCAGGAGCAAAATCGGCTCTTGGAAGAGCTCATCCAACTCAATCTCCCACGGAATACAGTCCTCTTAGGAGATTTCAACACAACCATAAGTCGCGTCCGTGACTCTTACCCCCTGCAGCAAAGGAACGCCCTGGATCAAGTCGCCTCCAGGATTTCCTTCGCCTGAGTGGCTTTATAGATGCGCTTCCACCCTCCGCGTCTGGCCTAGGTTGCATGACTAGGATCCAGTATGATGGAGGAGCTTTCCAGTTAGCGTCACGCATAGATATAGCACTGATTGGCCCCCTGCTAATTGGCCGTGTCTCCTCTCCCATCTCTCGTGACAACCATCTGAGTGATCACAGGTCACTCACAGTTGTCCTCACCACCACACTTAGACCGTCGCGTAGGTTCTGGCCTAGGGTTGCCCCAGCTCTTCTCAACAACCCCTTCACTAAGGAGAAGCTGTCTATGACCATCCTGGAGACTCTCACCTCCCCCACCCCACCTGCTTGACCACAAGGATAGATGAGCGGTGACCAAGGAGGGCATCACCCGCGTTGCTTACAACTGTGCCAAAGCCCAGATGACTGCAGCTCGCGCCAGAGTCAAAAGGGCGGAAGCCAGAATCAGACATCTAGAGCGAAACTGCCACCTGCGCCCTCTCCCAAATGGTTGGAAGACTGGGAAGCGGCGCAGGAAGCACTCCGCTTGGAGCTCACACTGCAGGAAGAACGGGCAGCAAACTTTACAACATCTCGTTACTATGCTCAATGGGAACGTCCCACCCGCTTCTTCTTTCAGAAACAGAAAGCCCGGTCAACAGCACAGGATATTACTGCACTGAAGATTGGCACTACAACCACTTCAGATAAGGAGGAAATCACGCAGGAACTACATGCTTCAACTCCAGCCTCTTCCATGCCACCCAGGTGACCCATCGGACATCCAAGACTTCCTGTGGCGGGCTCCAGAGCCGCCCATTGACCCACGGGCTGATGAGGCTCTACTGGCGCCTATTTCCATCCAGGAGGTGATGGAAACCCTTCTGAAATCCCCACGGCTTAAAGCCGCAGGCCCAGATGGAATACCCTTTGAGGTGTACCTCCTGGAACCTGCAGTGATAGCCAGAACCCTCCGCGACCTCTTCGCTGCACTCTTGGTGAATGGTGAGGTCCTCCCCAACTCCAGAGGCTCAATCACGACCCTCATTCACAAGAAGTCAGACCGTGAAAACCTGGCGAACTGGCGCCCCATAGCGTTGATCAACACAGACCACAAGCTCTTCACGAAGCTTCTGGCCAACCGCATCACCAAATGGGTGTCACCTCGCCTCTCCCCATCCCAGCACGGTTTTATTCGCGCGGGGAGGTCGTTATGGGACAAAAATAATGACCTTCACGTGACTTTGACTGCTAACTCTCATAAGGTGAATGGCTTTGTGGCTCTCCTGGATATGGAGAAAGCATATGATCAGGTAGCCTGGAAGTATATTGATGCTTCCCTGGCTCGCTTTCATCTCTCACCCGCAGCTAGGCGCTGGATATCAGCGCTCTATGACCAGCTCCACACCAGAGTCCTGGCGCCAATGGGTTTTACAGTGGCAGTACCAGTTGGACAAGGTCTCCGGCAAGGGGACCCCTGAGCCCTATCCTTTTTAACATCACCCTTGACCCCCTCTTGGCCTCCTTACAGGACAAACTAACAGGAATTCTGGTCCCCGGTAAAGCCCCCACACGCACCATGGCATTTTCAGATGACACTGCCATTGTATTTGGCTGCCCTAGGGATGTTGCCCTCGCTGCTGTGACCATTGAGAGGTACACCAAGGCGTTCAACGCCATGGTCAACACCTCCAAGATAACAGTTGTACAGGTCGGCTCCCCCACCTTCCCCCCACCATTTGGTATTGAACCTGAGCGCGGTAACTTCCGTCACCTGGGCGTTCTCACCAACCAACAAGGAGTTGCGCTAAAAGACAATGAGGACTTGCTCCTCGCAGCAGTTAACTCCAGGATTGCCAGCTGGAACTGGCGGCACATCACCCCCAGGGTCGAGCTCTGATGGCCAATGTGTTCCTCCTCTCCAAAGTCTGGTTCCTAGCGCACGTCTGCCCATTCACAGATGCCTTTTATACGCGGCTCAATGTACTCCTCCGCTGTTGGATCTGGGGCTCAAACCATCCACCAATGGCCCTCTCAACCATTACCTGACCCTGCAATGAAGAGGACCTGGGGCTTCTGGACACGCGATCCCACGCCACTAAATCTTCCTGAAGTTCCTATGGCCGATTGTCTGCTGGGATGCGACCCCCATGCCCCAATGGGCGCCCGCCCTCCGCCAGTCAGTGTCAGCAGCTCTGGGTCTTCCTAGAGCATCTCTGACCTCATTTGGGGATTGGCTCACAAACCACCCAGGCCATCGCCTAAAACCATCCTCATCCCCCTACTGGAACCAGGCTCTCCTTGCCCTGAAACGAGTAGGCGCGCGGATCCACCATGCCTTCCCATACAGAAGGGAAGGCCCTGGCCTCAGCCCCCGTCGCCAGGCAATTATGCACAATGGACAAGTTGTCACAACTCGCCTCAACCCCCAAGATCGTCCTCCCATCCGCCCAAGACTCCTTGAGCTCCTCCCTCCCTCCGTGAGATTTGACTTAAGGAATTGTGGAAGGACGTCTATCACCCCATCCTGTCAGCAAAGGTGTCCAACACCTTATGGAGGGTGCTCCACTGTTCATACTGGACAGGGGACCGGACTGGCCCTACCTTCCAGCACCGAAGCTGCCCCCACTGTGTGGAGCCTATTGACTCCCACCTCCATCGTTTTTTCATCTGTCCAGGTGTCGCCGCATTTTGGCCAAAGGCCCGCGCGCTCCTCCATGCTCAGCCCTGGTCTGGACACCCTGTGCAAGACCTCATGTTCGAGCAGACATTGCCTGGTTGCCACTGACCCCTCCGTGTCCTCGCCTATGCCACAGCCATCTGGACCATCCATAACTCCTTCCTTCGTGCTGCCTTTGACCAGCAGCTGTGGACCCTTCCACACATGATCACCCACTTTCAGGTACACTTTGAGATGGCCCTGAAGGTCTGCACTATGTCGTCAACCCTCCCCCGCTCAGTTGTCACTGCAGCAAGGCTCTGGCGCGCAAACCCCCTCCCTTTCTCGATGCCTCCTCCCTCCCCTTCCCTCGCCTCAGGCTCTTAGGAGTTCAGGCGTAATTCAAAAACATCGATGAATCATCCCCTTGGGTTGGGACCATCTAGTACTAAAAAAAGCCATCACTAGATATTAGAGCACATTTATCTCAGTCTTCCAGTGCTGATTTGGTTTACCAGTACCCGCTGGATAAGTCCATTGCCAAAACATATGTTAAGCCAGCTGACAACTGGGGGAAATCATTGATCCTTGGTAAAAGATAGCTATCTTGATGTGTAATTGTGTTTAACCTGTGATAATCCATAACTTCCTGATGTGAGCCACCCTTCTTCTTCACCAATAACAGGGTTGAGGTCCAGGGATTATTGGAGGGTTTTAATAATCCGCCTCCAATAGATGATGTAATTCTTTGGTGACTTGTGCTTCCTCCACTTTTGACTTATGATGGGGTTTGGCACAAAAGGAGGTTGATCTCTGGTTCCAAGGTATGCGTTACTCCTTTCATTTTACCAAAATCGTAAGTATGCTTGGCAAATATGTTAAAGTATTTTTCCAATATTTGAAGTACTTGTTTATCATGTTCTTTAGTAAGAGTTTTCCCTATTGCAGGTCACACAGTAAGAATCTCCTATTGGTTTTCAGCCCAAAATATTGTAGGCTCCCAAAAAGTTTTAACGTTATAAATTCGAGATAGGGGCAATAATGGGCACCACTAGTGCTAAAAAAGAGATAGGGGCAATAGTTTGGCATAGGCTATTGGATTTTCATGATCTACCATTTTTGGGTCATTGGTAAAGTTTTCCAATAAAACAGGTAATGATTCAGGATATGCATAATCCAATACCCCAGGACATGGCAAGATATTATAGCAGAAGGGTTGGAAATGCCTTGTACTTGTAATAAATGGCCCTTGGGAATAGAAAAATGTAAAAATGACTTGACAATAACCTGAGATTTTGGCGGAATAATCACAATTTTGGGGGATAAATAGGCATCCCTTCTTCTATGTCAGCTGTCTTAAGGTAATTTTACTCAAGGATCTTCAACATGAAACTGAATGCAATGGAGCCTCTTTGATCCCTCTAACAGAAATACCTGACATCTAGTATGTCAAGCATGTTCAGATAGAAGCAATGGAACCCTATACCCCAAAAGGGATAGAGAAGAGTTGGGGTAATTAATAATTGCATCAAATTTTCACAAAAAATTGAGTCCTCAAGAGAAGGTCATAACAAGAGTTATCAAGAATAATGGCAGGTACCATAAAAGTTAACTTCCTAATTTATAAATTGGAATGATGAAAAAGCTTCAATTGATCAAGTACTCTGAGGTCCTGGTGTGCCATATTTTCATAGAGTGAATTTGGGTGTTAATTTAATACGCTTGATCAATTTCAATGAGACTACATTCACATGAGATCCAGTATCAATAGTAGCTTTATCATTAATTTGAATAACTTGAAAATCATTATAGGTGATTATACTTCCAAAATGAGAGGGTAAAGACAACTAGGAGGGCAAGGAATATAAAGATTGTTCATCAATAATATACTCTACAGGAGGGAGGATACCCCAATGGTAGAGTATGGACCCTCTACCACTGCCTCCCAAGTTCGATCCCAGCGATGGACTTTGGGTAGGGGACGATTTTGACTGTGTTGGTTTTGTGCGCCAATGCCCCAAACCAAGATAGCAAATAGCAAAGGCAGTCCATAGAGTTCCTGGCCTATCATACGCCGCGCATGGAGGTTTTCCAGGTTTTATCCTCCTTTCCTATTTTCTTCACTTCCCTAATTGGTGCGGTACCATCCCCAGGTCAGCCCACCTCAAATAAATTTAAAAAAATATACTCTACAGGTTTTTGATGTTTTTGCTGCATACTCAAATCAGTATCAAAATGATAAATCTATTGTTTTTATCATTTTTTCTTTTCATAAGCTTCCTTTTATAATAACGGTCTTCTGTATGGAAGTATTGGTGACAATAATTACACTATATAACTCTAGCATTTTCAAGCACTGCATATACTTTAGCACGACTGGGTCTTGGAGAGTCATAGATTCAGGTTTCTTAGTAAATCGAGGAATTAATTCCAACAAGGCCTTCTTTATGTCTAAGATACTTCTGAAGTTCTTTTTTACGCTAATAAGGTAGACTTGCATCTGAGTCCTAGAATTAAAAGCAGACATAACAGCAGTAATAGAATCATCCAAATTTAAATTATCATATTCTATCAAAGTCTAAACCTTCTGATAAAATCAATAAGCCAATTCTTTAAAGGTTTCATCTAATCTAGTACTAAAAAAAGGTTTCATCTAAAATGGGGCTGTATGCCCATAAAAGCCTGTTTCTGAAAGGATATAGTTTGTTCACACCCAAATTTTTCATCAATATTTCTTTAATCTGAGACCAAGTAGAACAGGTCATCAAATGAGGTACCATGATATCTTGGGCTAATAGAGTAGGCAAATTTATAGGTCATTTTTTGATGGTCCGTGGCCTCACTCAGAGCCTTCTCATATAAATAGAGGAAGGAGATGATACTGCCTCCCCAGGAGAGTACTTGTTGAGATTCTGATATGACTGGATGATAAACTGAAGAGCTATGGAGAATTGGCGAGAATCCTCTGACTAAGATGACTATTTACAACTCTTTGAGCGCCTTAAGATGAGGCGATATTGGAATATAATAGATTGTTATTAGATCTCCTATAAGTTAGGCAATAAGGCAATGTTTATTTAACTGAGGTAAGCCAACCAGGGAATGGACATTACTGAACTAAAACTAAAATCATAATAAAAAATAACGATTCAAATGAAACGCCCACAATGGACAAATTAAATAAATTGTACCTAACAAAATATCCAACCAGGTGGGCAGCGAATACTGCTATCCCTCCATGGTGGATGGGGAGGGGGATTGGGGGGCTCATCTTTGGCTGCATCCATCTCATTCCAGAGTAGGGTGCGTGTTAAGGCAGATAGTAAGGGTGTGGGGGCATTGGCGGCATAGGGTTCAATATCCTTGATGACTGGAACTTCCTAATAGTTGCCAACCATCATTATACCAACGATGTATTTTCCCAAAGCATCTTCAGCTTTGAGGCAGGCGTCTGGGAATTTAATGAACATGGCAATGTTGTTTCAGATTATTTTTGCTTTCAGATTCCGTGCTACTGTTACCATGTTCTGGATGGCTTCAGTGACATTTTTGTGTAAAGTTTTCATGTTGATCTTACTTTGTGCAGTAAGATTTATGGGGATGACGGCAGGTGGAATTCCTCCTACAAGCGCAGCCACAGATTTGGCGGCAGCTTTGCAAAGTGGATGGCAATTTGGTGTGGCGGCTGCTTCTACTGCAAGCTGGTGGTCGCTGTAGAACGGTTTGGCGTTAGGTTGTGGGACATATTTTTGAGGTGGGAATTTTGCATCCCATTCTGCATTACAGAGCCACTCAAGTTGCAGCGTCAGTTCTTCAATGATATTACCTGATTCATCGATTTCATCCAATAATTCCCATGTATTTTGGTTGAATTGGATTGGGGGAATCAGCGTACAGTTGAGGTTTGTTCAATTCATTATTGGATACATGGGATAAAACTGGGATCCAATCCAATGTTTAGTTGGATGAATTATTTGTGGCATTGGGGAAGGGTGGGTGCTGATTGGTGGCTGTAGGTGCAGCTGCAGCATCAGGCATTGGAGGAGGGGAAGGTAGGATTTTACCCCATGTCAGAGTTGGCGCAGGGTGGGCGGTGGATCAGTGGGCGTAGGGTAAACTTTCAGTGTCAGCAGAAGTTTCTGAGTATGGGCATTTATGTTTTAAGTGTCTAACTTAAAACAGGATGAACAAATCGTCCATTCGCCCTCAACGCGGTCCTAGAATGGTTGGTCAGGGGCAGATGGGATGGTGGCATGAGGGGAAATTGCCAAAGAAATTTTCATAAATTCAGGGCTGATCGTGGCATATGCCCGAGGCCCAGCCAGGCGTGTGGCCCCATTTGGGACCATGAATTGTAAGATGGAGTTGGAGCCATAGGCTGCCAAACCTTCCATCAGCTCCAGGTGGAGCACTTCAGAGGGGGAGGTGAGTGGGCAAACCCGCGAACTGGACCACCAAGGTGGTGTCCATTGGGAGCCAGGTCTGAGTTGTTGGGAGGGGAATATTGTTGAAAATTAATGGCACCATTGCCACAGTGGCTGCATCAGCTTCACAGGAAAAGCCAAGATCAAAGTACCCCTTATAGAGGCGGAAATCGATAAAACAGGCTGGTGTCATCACCGCCTGAGCCATTTTGATTATGGCTTGGTCGTTTTAGGGGAAGAATTTCCCATATTCAACCCTAAGACTGAAACACATGTTGCTCCAGGGGAGCACCAGGGGGGCAGCGGTGCACTGCTTGGGTTTGGGTGAGATGGGCATCGAGATCCTTGGGAGGAACAAATCATCCCAAAGGTTTGGATTGACTGGGCGAGCCAGTCTGAGCGCGTTTTAATGTTGGACAGAAACGGAGGGGGAGTTTCGCTGCTGCCCCATTCTGTGACAGTTGGTGGGGGATCTGAGGACATCGGATCAAGATTTCAGTGTGTGATTAAGTGTTTGCTTACAATTTACCAAAATCAATATGCTCATAAAGTTATGCCGAGCAAAGAGAGAAGTTTTGGCAATAAGGCAATGTTGACAATTGAAAAACAAAATTTATAATACCTTGAACTAAAAGCAATAAAGAATTTAAGAATACAATCCTTAAACCAATGAGAATCGGCGGAATAGAATAGTCTAAGCTAAGAGGATGGTATCATCTAAAGTTGCTGACATATAAGCAAGATGGGGTGATTGAAAGGGTAGGTTGTTAATAGTTCAGAGAGAGCGGAACAGCAATAAATCACTGTATTATTATAAGAAATAAAAGTGTCATCAGGGCTATTAATTCTATTTTATTATATTTTCCAGTGTGTTTGGAGGACTGATGATTACTATATCATCTGTCTGTTGTTCAGTGGTTTGACCTGTGTGACCCTTATGGCACATTCCAATGGTATTGCCAAAAAACTATAAATGTTGTCTTCACTACAGGGGGCCCATAGATCAACCACTAAAAATAAAAAACTCCAGTATACGGCCATGTCTTATCAGGCCTGCTTTACCAGGGAAACTTCACAAAGCACTGCACCAGTCAAATACATTGAACTTAAACTCACTTTAGACGCAGTGCTAAAAAACAGGATGAACCTCTTTAAGAGCGGAATGATGTTATGCCCCAGCTTGACAGCACATTTAGCCAAATGCAAATTTTGGGACAACAAAACAAGCAGCTTACTAATCATTTAGATGACAAAACTGAATGACTGCATTGCGCAGAGCAGAAATTGGCCAGTACCTCCCAGCCCTCTCATTGAGAAGAGGAAGAATGAAAGGGAGCTGCTCATGGAGAATAATGCGTTGAGAAATATGATGCTGGCAGAATTTACTACACCAAGGAAGGCAGCTCTGGATACAGTTATGAATTAGAAAGTCACTTCCCTCAAGTGATGGTAGTGCTGCCAACCACAGAGGGCCCAGCTACCTCCAAAGCAGTGGACATCCTGCCTCTGCTGGACTAGCTCCTCATTGAGAGACTGCTTATGGGTCTTGACCCATTCCTCAGTACACCCCAAAAAGTCGCATCTATGAGCAGGATGTGGAGGTCAATATTGAGAAGCTACCTCCATTTGATTGCAATGGGAATATCCACAAATTCTTTAAATGTTTGAGTTTGCAGCGAAGGCGACTTGGATTGGCGTAAATCTAAACTGTTGATATCTGCTTTGGTTGTCAGGAGTGCCAACCAAGTCACCTGCTACCTTCCAAGAAGCTCCATTGCCTACCAAGAAGTGAAGGACGCTGTGCTGTGACTGCTCAGGGGTACCTCAAACATGTCACAAAAGAAGGCGAAGTTCTTAACTATTGGGTTCTGCCATAATGAGACCCTCACAGAGCTCGCTGACCAATTTATAAAGGAAGCTCACATGCTGATTGGGGTAGGCTATTTAGTGGAAGCTGATATGTGCATCACAATGACCTCTGCGGTAAAGTCATACCATGAGCTTCGCAATGTCATTTCTTCAGGTTTGGATGCTGACGTTCCCCTTCTCAAAATTGTGTAGTTTTTGTTCCGTATATCTGCTAACTTCCCTCCACTCAATATGGAGTGGAAACACACCACTGCCACCAGACCCTCTTATTTGGGGAATATGCTTGTCCTTCCCACATTCCGCCTAGCAACCCCCAGCCTAGCTATAATTCCACACCTCATATTTGGCCAAATGACTCCCAACCATTCAAATTCCGCCATGGTCCAATTATGAAAATCATCAGCAACCCAACTACTGACCTGGACCTAGGTACACCAAGTATCAGCAATCGTTCTACTGATATGGCCCTGTTATGCTGAACGTCAACAAAATTATCAGCCTGGACCCTCTTATGAGAACCAAGGATGCGGCTTTTATGGGGTTAATTACTATGAGTGTGGTCACCCTGGCCATCTGTCATGGAGTTGCCATAACTTTCATGTTCACTACGTGCAACAGGATCAATACTACCAGGGAAAAGATAAAGCGGAGTAGAGACGAAACTCTCTACCTCTGCTATTCAAACCTGAACGTCCCACCTGAATCAATTGTAGTATATCTAGCGGAAGTCCCTCAACATGATGACAGGATTTTATACCAGCAACCAATTGGAAAAGTGAAAATACTGACATAAGTTCAAGCCAAGGCCGCGACAGATGAAGGACCTCAGGAGCGACCAAAGCTGTAGGACTAACAAATGTTCAATCAAGCTTCCTCAGACAAGCTGGATCCAGCCGCAGATGCGCCAACCCTGAAAGGAATAAACGTCACCCTTCTAGTAGACGCCATTGTTAAAAAATACCCCAAAGTTGGTGAAGGGATTATGAGTTTCCTTGGGAAAAGAGATCCCATAAATGTCAAGTAATAAACAGTCAATATTCTTCTTATTATGAGTGTACATACTATGATACTTTTGTAGCAAAAAATAGAAATTGCGCTATAATAGATACAGGCTCTCTGGTCAACATAGTTTCTACTAAGTTGATGGCGAAGTAAACGTTAAATCCTGATGTGGACCATAAAAGGTGTACGGGACCACTGGAGCAGAAAGCACAGTCTCTGAGGGAGCGTACAGCGCACTACCTTTGCAGTGTGGGTCCATTGTCATTGTTGCTTCAGCAATAGTGATACTTAACAGTAACTACAACCTGCTAATTGAAACTTCTTTCCTGCGACATTTTGGGGCTGTTGTTGATATTATGGAGGAGACCAATGAAATTTTGAGGCAGCAGATCCCAATTTACTTTATCTTTAGAGGAAGCCAAATGATATGGTGCACATGGGCCATATCAATCTTGCATATAGTGATAGGGTGATTCCAGTTCGCTATCATCAATTAAAAAGCAATACTCGGCCCCTTCTCCAGCAAGTATACATATATCGAGGGCTACCTCTCCAGGCTGCTGGGCTTATATTTATTCCTTGTAGATACCAAGTCATAGTGAACACTGAGTTAGAGGTTAAAGTACCAGCTGGGCTCTATGGGGAGGTCATTGGGCCCTATAATCAAATGCGGCTTGAGTCTCATGTGGCTCCAGGAATTTAAACTCACATGCCATGGAAATTCATGGTATTGTTAGCAAATCTTCAGAAAGAACTGATGCAATTCCACTGACACCAAATAGTGGTGTATTTACACTTGACTAAATTGATGAGGTCTTTCAGGTTTAAAAATTGGTTTGATAATTAGATTTAGTTTATCCATTGAGTCGCAGGCCAGTGCAATAACTGTGGCACTGCAGGAAATCAATAGGGTTATTGGAAGAACAAAAGAACCAAATAATAGTTTTATTTCATAAGTATAAGAAGATTTTCACCGTCAATAACCACAATTTAGGTTGTGCTCAGGGGGTGGTCCATCACTTGGAAACTGAGGATTATCCTCTCATTAGATCTTGGCCAATCTGCCGGTTGAGGGCACCTGAAGACGTTGTTACCAAGAATATTGATAAGTTGTTGGAGCAAGGGATGCTCAAACCATCCAAGAGTCCATGAGCTTTTCCCATTCTGATTGTAAAATAGAAGGATGGTACCAACTGGGTGGTAATATAATACTGGAAACTCAAAAGTATTACAAAGAAGGACTTGTATCCCATTCCTTGGATTGATGATGCGTTAAATTTGGTTAGGAAAAGCTCGCTACTTCTCAGCAGTGGATTTGATATCAGGTTACTGGCAAATTGAGTTGCACGTGGTGGAACAGTAGAAATGCGCCATAATCACCTTCAAAGTCTTTTCTAACTGATCCACATGTCACAAGGGCTGTGTAATGCCCAGCTACGTTCCAACATGCTATGGACACTATTCTCGGCGACCTAAAGCAGTTGTGTGTCCTCATATACCTAGACAATATCAATGTTTTCTCTTGAATCTTTTCTGAGCACCTTGGTCATCTAGAATCAGTATTCTGCCAGCTCTCTGAGGCGAACATCAAGATTAAGCCTGACAAGGTGGAGTCCATCCAAAAAATGACTACACCAAATAGTAAGTGCAACATACAGATATTTTTGGGAATTGTCAGCTACTACCGGTGCTTCATCTCTAACTTCAGCTATATATTGGGGACCTGCTATCTGAGTTGCTAAAAAAGAATGCCGTGTTTTAATCTATAGAACGCCATCAATATTCATTTCACACACTGCAAACGGCACTTATCAGTGTGCCAGTACTAAACTATCCAGAGTTTGATAAAGAGTTTATCATTCAGAAGGATGCGTCCTTTTCAACTGTTAAGCAATTCTTTCTAAGAAAGAAAAAGAGCTGGAGGAGCATTCCGTTGCATACTGCAGTTGAAGTCTGAACTGTTATTAGAGTAATTATACCATGGCCAAGTGGGAGTGCTTAGTGGTAATTTATGCGTAAAAGCAATTTAGATTCTACTTGCATGGTGTTAATTCAAAGTCATAACAGATCAAGCGTCATTACATTGGCTGCAGAACCTTAAGGAGCCTGAAGGGAGTCTAGTCCAATGGGCTCACAAACTGCAGACTTATGACTTCAAGATCCTCCACCAACTGGGAGCAAAGCATCAGAACGCCAACTGCTTATCTAGATTTCCAACCCTTGCTGTGACGGCAGATCTCAGCGATGTGATGTATGATAAGGTACTCAGCGCAAAATAAGATGACAAACAGCCCTAGATAAAAGCATTAAATGAGATGTGAACAAATAACTTCCAACGGAATGTGTAACTGTGCAAGCGAATTGGAGATTCTATGGTGATCTTTCCGTGACCCTCAGCATGACCTTGAATTATTATGAGCGCCCACAAGGCAGTCAAACATGGTGTTGTGCGCAAGACAATGGAACCATTGTGCCCCCGGTAATACTGGGAAAACATGAACTTTGACATGATTGAAATCATTTCCTATTGCCACTAGAGCTAAGTGGAAAGGCCGTTCCATTAGAAGACCTCATACCAGTTAGTGAAACCACATTTTGCTTGGCATACAGTTTCCCTTGATGTCGATAGGCATCTACTATTGGGAGATAAACAGTTTAAGTACATTATGATGGAGTCATGTTTACAAGACCTACTGAGGTGACCAACTGAAGGGACAAGGCTGGGAGGCAGGAGGTCCAAAAGGTTAAGCTTCAGGACCTTCCTGACCTTAGACACCTTGGACCAACGCTGGGTACAAGCTAGGTATGCCCATGTTGGTACAACTGAGGCGCATAACGCCCAGACCCCTGTTTCAGCTCTTGCGTTAAAATGGACAAGTTTTTGATTAATGACAATGGTTCAATTTAATTTATCAGTGAACGGGGATCTGAAAAAAGTTTAATATACAAAATTTCTAGCTCAGGTTGGGTTCAACTTTAATTAATCCCTTGAGTAAGGTTGGTTTAAAGGTATGTGACCCTGTTGGATGGAAGCATGCGCCTATTGGTAAACCAAGATTTAGTACCATTTTCTATGACTCAGGATTTATCTGAGCTAGCTTAAATATGGTTGCCCATGAATGACTTTTCTCGTTGGTCACCTTCCCTGATAAATTCCTTAGTCGTTTTTACATTTTTTCTATATGTTGACTTGGGCAAACCTGTGTGCGGACCTTTTTGAGGAGGTCTTGCAACGTGTTAGCCAATTTATTTTATTTAAAATGATGACAGCTTCAAGTACACCACTGGGCCTTCCAGGTTCCCTCCAAACCAGGTCACCCATGCACTCAACTCATGTACCAACTTCAGTCATGAAATGTCCTTTAGGGCACAGCCAATTTCTGCTGTTTTCTTGATAGCTTCTTACTTTTACTGTGCTCAACACCCTCGCCTAATGTCTCCTTAGCTCCAGCTCACTCTGATGGGCTATCTTTATATTAGCACTGGAAACAAGTTCCCTTGCTCTGGCCCAGTGCTTCATGCATCCCAAGCAGGGAACTGGAAAGTTATAGATATTCTCTTGACAGGTAGATATTGATCACTTGACCAGGTGGGTTGAAGTACAGGAAAATAAGATTTGGGGGTGGTAACAGTGGCCAAGTTCACAATGGAATGCATTATCCAGCGACATGGCTTCCCTCAGTTCACTCTTATCAACAAAGGAACTAACCTTACGTTGCAAACCCTCTCAGATTTGATTCAGCTACTGGGCATCTGTGGGGTTCTGATGACCCCATACCACACTGAGTCTAATGGGATGGTCAAATGGGTCAATGGGACTTTGGTGAACGTCCTATGAAGACTGGTAGCCAATAGACCCTCTGATATAAAATTCTCCTGTCTACTGACATCTTTTTTAAGTATCCGCTATCATCCTGCCAAGGGAAGAGCCCCTTTCAACTATTCTAAAAAGGAAACCCCGTTCTTCTGACATTTATTCATTCATGCATAGAATATACTGTCATAATGGATCTTATTATTAATTGACAATTTTAAATGACATGTTGATCAAGTTACAAACAGAATCGTACTCTTTCAGCTTGGTTAAAAAGATTAAGAATCAGGCCACTGATCAGGTATGGCGTAATGGGTTAGCTCAGTTCCAAGAAGGAGAGATGGTTTTGTTTCACAAACAGCATGGGGTTGGACAGAAACACAATTTGGCCAACATTTAGATCTTTCTGTTTAAAGTAATCAAGAAAATGGGTGTCAACGCCTACACCATCTGTTGGGATTTTTGACCATATTCCTAGCCTGCTAGATTACCTGGTATCGCAAGGGGAAAATTCTCCAAAGAGAAGTGAATCATAAATTGGTTGGCCTGAGTTTTGGAGTAGTTATGTTCAAGGGGGATTTTGGGATATTCGCCTGGTCATATCCATTGAGGATCAATCCAGATGAATACTGAAGATCTCATCGGGAGGAGTTGCTGACAAAATAGGGGCATATGATAGTGTTTAACTATGAGGTGTACCAATTGGGATCAGTCAGGTTTCATCACTGACTGATTGGGAATGAATATCAAGTTGAAAGGCGAGTGATGCAACCTGCAACTAGTGAATTGATTGGTTGGTGAGTGACCTGCCTTAATGGGTAATAAGTCCCATTACCTAAGCAGGTCGCTAGCCAATTATGGTTGGTTTTCTTGGATCAAGAGGAAAACATTAGGGATACGTTTTTGACTCTTTCTGTTTGAAGTCTCAAGGATGTCCAACAACGAAATCCTAGCCAGGATGGGGAAGACCATCGCTGCTGAGATGAGGAGGGGTGATTCAATGGCAACGGCTGCCGTTTCATCTAAGAGGTGTCAACTGATGGTTAGACAGCTGAATTCCCCACTATATATATTCCCTAGTATTCACTATAATAAAGAAAGTAAAAAACCAGTAATAGTTAGAGTTAGATACAAGAGTTATTTAGTTCTACATTATCCATTCAATATATAGTTAACCTATCATTTTTTTAGTACTAGATGGTATAGTTAACCTATCATCAGCTTCCATTATGCTGTTCTGTCTCAAGGATATTATTGCTGTGGGCAATAATTGGAAGACTCTCATAGAGAAGAGTAATAATCTGAGCAGGGATCTAGAAAAGAAGGAGCCACAATCAGGGATAGCTGCCAACTGTGTGTTGGACTGAAGAGACTGTCACCGGGGTATCTCAGCAAATATCAGGTGGACAAGAGCATAGGTAACAAATCCCTATGAGTACAACATCACAAGTATTTAATCAGGAACTTGCTGAGCATTGGGCCAAAATATATTTCATACTCAACTACGGATAATAGTATCCATACTATTACAGATTAATAATTCATTCTACTATACAACATGACGAAGTGCATGAGGAAACTGAAAATTGTGCAGTAAAAAGGTTACTAGGTTGCTTGCTGATAACAACCAAAGTAAATTTTTTACAAATTTGGTGCTCACTATAGGGGTAGTTGAGTGAAGAATCTATAAGTATGTTGTACAAAGAAGAGCTACACAAACTGTGGGCCAAGTTGGCCACTGTAAACCAGAATGCTCTAAACTCAGTGAACCATCAGGAGTTTGCAGCCTTGAAAGGACGATTCGCCAAGGTGGAGGAAGGAATAGAGAATGTAGCAAGCTTCAGGAACGAGTTACTAGAAAAAGTAACTTTGTTGAAGAAGAAGGGGACCTTTTTTGAGAGGTCTTATACCTGAAAATGGAGCAAAAAGCAGATTGTGAGTTGTTTAAGAAATTTCAGAGCGGATATAGAAATATTAATCAAACAAGTGGAGGAATTTAAAGCTCACAAATGTGCTTGTGAGCCCAATATGGCAAGTGATGCTGAAGAAAGAAGTCCTCACATGATACTTGGGAAGTCAAATACCCCAAGGAGCATGCCGCCAATTTTTGTTGCCATTTTAGAGATGTCACCTGAAGTCACTCCACAAGTTAGCTGAGTGGCTGAACCAAGATAATCGGCCAGAATTAACTCAGAAGAATTTAGGGCAAAGCTAAAATTGCATCATTCCATTGGGATAATGCCCCAGCATTTTTCTGACTGTTTGACACGACCTTGAATGGCTATGGGGGTTGTCAAAAGGCGTTGATGGTAATGAATTTCCCTAGACACCGACTGTCAAAACTTAGTGTTACCTCACCTGGAGGGGGACAGCTGGTAATATGCTGAGGCAAAGGCGGCCAACATGAAAGAGTTTAAGAGTCCAACACGCATGTTGAAATGCAAGCAGAAATTTATGGAAATCCATTTCCATAAAGATGAGTCTCTAGCTATCTTTGTAGATCAATTTTACTAGGAGTCACAGATCCTGGCTGGAGTGAAAGTATTGGACGACTTTGATTCTAGAATCTCCTTGCAAGCAGCCCTTTGGCCCTATCACAATTTAAATCATATGATTTCTTCCATGTTTCATGATGGAAATAACTATCTCACAAATGGTAGATAATTTGAAGATTTTGGGAGTGACATTTGATGCCCCAAATAGAAGCTTCAAATCTAATTTGGTATAAAATACAAATCCCACGAAGGGAAAAAAAGGAGCTAAAGAGATGATTAATTGAACCGTGCTGGGAAATAATCCCAAAGAATTCAGACGGTTAAACAAGAAGGAAAAGGTATGCTATCAGTGTGGCAGGAAAGGACATTTCGCTGTGCACTGTAAAAAGCTGAAGGATCAGATCAACGTGGTCCAGGTGAAAGAGTCTGCAGCCACCAAGGATTCAGAAAAAGGGCCAATGGCCTAGATGGGGAACAGTCTAAAGCTGTGGAAAGCCTGTTCTCTCCCAACATTATGAATGATGAATTTGATATTAGTAATCTGTTCATAGATGATGAGCAGGATCAGCTGTATCAATTGGTCAATATGGATGTAAATGCTGTGACCAGAGCTGGGGCAAAGAGAATCAACCCTGAGATAATCAAGGAAGTTGCCTGGCTGTATGCCTGACAACTGGCAGACAAGATTTTAACCACTGAGAATCCTGAAGAATTATCTGACATACATTTAGATGAGGCTAATCTGTTGATCCCCCTCAGCACAATAAAGGAATTGTTTCTGATTTATTAGTGCAAATTATTCACACCCTAGATTCAGCTTATAATGCCGCTATTCACTCAGTAAACACTATATTACAATACTCTGAGTGTATGTATATAGACATACAAGTGAATAGAGTGCAGGTGAGGGTGATTGTTGACAGCAGAGCACCCATCAATATTGTCTTGACCAAGCTGGTAAAGAGGATGAAGAACTCACCAGACTTGGAACACAAGAAAGAATATGGGACATCTGGGCCAAACACCACCGTCTCCTATAGAGCATATAGTGTGCTGCCACTACAATTTGGGTCATTTGTGGTATCTGTGCCAGCAATAGTTTTGGCAAACCAAAATTATAACATTCTGCTCAGAACGAAATTTTTTATGGAAATACAGAGTTAAATGTTTTTAAGGATAATACATTGACCATCTTTTGTCAGATGTTACCATTGGTATATTAGAAGGATGGTGAAGCTCTGTTAAATTGAAGAAACAACTTTATCAATCTAATATACAATGATGGCATTATTCTGATTCAGTACCAAGTAGTTGGTAGAAAGTGATGTGAAATGCCAGTATAAATCCTAGAGAATTGGTGAATTCCACTGATGATCAAGAATGAGAGGACCATACCACCAGGATCACAGATGATAGTTGACATGGGGTTGACATTAGAGACCTGAGCTGTTGTATAGAGAGGTTGGAAGCCCCTGGAAGAAGTCCAGAGTGGAGCCATAAGTGGCTCCTGGGATAATGATGCCAGGCCATGGAGAAATTGAGTTCTTCTGGTGAATTTGAGTGAAAAACCAATGAAGATCAAGAGAAATCAGATCATCACATTTTTTCATCTGATCCCAATGGCTAAATTGAGGAGATTCCATAATTTTGGGACTCTCAATGAAATGGGATTACCAGCCAGAGTAGCTGAAAGTATCAACCTATAGGTTGATTGAGAGCAGCTCGCTGATCTATCAGAAGGCCAGCAAGAGGAGGTGCTCAAACTATTTGAAAAGTATAGGGAAGTGTTTGCTCAGGACAACCACAATTTGGGATGCGCACAAGATGTGATTAACAAGGTCAACACTGGGGAAAATTTGCTGATAAGGATGAGACCAATCTGACAATTGAAAGCCACTGAAGCAGTAGTGGAGGATGAAATCAGCAAACTAGTGAAGCATGTACTTCTAGTTCCATCATCAAGTCCCTGGGCAAGTCTGATTCTGATTGTGAAGAAGAAGGATGAATCCAACTGGGTGGTGATTGACTACCAAAGGCTGAATAAAAACATGAAGAAGGATTTGTATCCACTACTGAGGATTGACAATGCGCTAGATTGTTTAGAAGAAGTGAAGTATTTCTAACGATGAATTTGATCTCAGAATATTGGCAGATCAACTTGCCAAAGGAAGATTAGGAAAAATGCATGATTATTACCGTGCAGGGGTTATACCAGCTGACGAGGATGCCCCAGGGTCTCTGTAATGCACCTGCAACGTTTCAGAGGGCCATGGATGTGATACTAAGTGACTTGAAGTTGCCATGCATCCTGGTATATCTGGATGATATAAAAGTGTTCAGTATACGTTTACTGATCACCTACACCACTTGGAAGAAGTATTCAAGTGACTGACCACAACTAACCTAAAGATCAAGCCAAGAAAGTGCCACTTCTTCTAGAAAGAGTTGGAATACCTGGGATCTATAATCAACTCCAGTGGATTGCAGCTGCAAACCCAGAAGATAGCAGCTATAGAACATATGGCTGTACCAAAGAGTGTCCAAGATATCCAATTGTTCCTTGTGATGGTCAGATACTATAGAAGATTTATTCAGGACTTCACCTGAATAGCTGAGCCATTATTCCATCTATTGAAGGACCCAAAAAAGTATTCATATAGAATGAAGAGGCCCAGGACTCCTTTGATGAGTTACACCAGTATTTGACAGATTCACCAATTCTGAAATATCCAAATTTTTATTGGGATATTAATATTCAAACTGATGCTTTATTGATGGTGATTGGCGCCATACTGAGCCAAGTAGACGAACTTTGGAATGAACATCCAGTGGCATATGTGAGCTGGACACTCTCAGCCACTGAGAGCAACTACACCATGTCTAAGTGTGAATGCCTTGCAGTAGTTTACATATGCAAGCAGTTTTAGGTGTACATCCACAGAATGCATTTTAAAGTGGTAATGGACCACTCTTCACTGCATTGGCTGCACAATTTGAGAGAAACAGAAGGATAACTGACCTGATGGGCACTTAAGCTCCAGGCTTACAATTATGAGATTGTCCACCAAGCAGGGGCTTCTACCCAGAGCACAGATGGCTTATTGCGGTTACCAATGATCCAGTTGGTATACATGCAGGTGGATGAGCTATTTCAGAGAATGGTCAAAGAAAAATTGGGGATGAGCCCTAAGAAATCCAAGGTGCGCTTCAGAAAGCAATGGAAAACATTGAGACCATGGATGGATAAGTATTTAAAATGATCAATGGGAAGTGGTTATTATTCCCAAAACCATTGGAAAGAGCAGCAATAGTGCAAGCTGCTCACAAAATTGTTGGGCATGGAGGCCTGAGGAAAACAACCAACCATATTTGCCAGTACTATTACTAGGAATTGATCAACTATGATGTCATGGATTATCTAGCTTGTTGCACGGAGTGCCAGTGTAACAATCAAGATTTGTCTCAATCATACATTTAGACTCAGATTCAAATTTCCAAATTTGAGTCAAATCATTTTAAAATATTTTGAGTTTTGGTCATTTTGGGCGCTGGGTTGTGCCTCACCTGAGTTTAAGATTAGGCTTGTGTGAGCCTAATCAATAACTTGGGTGAGGCCCCCAAAGTGCTGCCTTTATAAGGCGCGCCTGCCCATTCTGAAGTTCACTTTGCAATAATCACCCTAGCATGTCCCTTTCTGGGGATCATTGTCAGTTGCTCCCCAGATAAGCTCTGGTCGGCAGACATCTTTGTTTTTATGGTCCAAAATAAAAATAAAGGATGTTTTGGGGTTTGCATACCTTGCAAACCTGTGGTCTTTTTTGGGCGCTTCTGTTTTGAGGATGCTTTTGCATGGTTGGGCTGGACCAACCACACAGAGGATTTACATAGCCAACCAATGAGAGGTAGATGTTTGGCTGCTTGTCAGTGCCCCAAACCTCTCCCTACTCAGTTAGGCTACTTTGGTTGCTTGTCAGTGCATCAAACAAATATGTAAAAATTATATGGTGATTGAATTTGGGGTTTTTTCCAAATTGTTACATAATTCCAAAGTCAATGTGCATTGCACACCCTGATCCCCAGTTTGGCTGACCTCAGTGGTCACTTGGTCCTGGTTGTTGAGTAACCAGCACTGGTGGGAGCTGGTGACTGATGGCCATTCCTGAACTCAAAGTGACCATTGGGTAATTTCTCAGTTGGGCCTCCTGCTCACCAGGGATTGGTGGCACTGAGGGTACCTGTCCCAGCAGGGTTCCCTCACCCATGGATGGTCCACCCAGAAAGGGAACGGACATCCAGCTGCACTGCACCACACACCCCTCTCACGTTTTCTTTGGTGAAAGCACTTTCTCAGTTAGGATGGGAAGACCATTGCTAATGGGAGCTTGAGAGGGGGGTGCAATGCAGCCAAGTGCTGGGCATGCAGCCTTGGGCAGGGGCCATTCAGCTGTGCTGGACTGCATACCCCTCTCACATTTTTGGTGGCAAAAGCACCTTCCCAGTCAGGATGGGAAGACCATCACCAATGGAAGCCTGAGAGGGGGACACAATACAGCCATGTGCTGGACATGTGTCTTCCTGCTGGTTGGGCTGAGCCAGCAGCCCAGTCCCATTTTGCTCTCCCCATCATATTTCCCTTGAGGGGCCTGGAGTGCATCCAGGCTAATTTCCTGGGTCTCAAGGTAACTCACCCCAGGAAGCCCTCATTGTGGCAGCCTTCCACTGTGGGGCTCCTCTTTGGGAAAGAACCCTCCTCTAGTGGGGGGTAATGTAGTAATCAAGATTTGTCTTAATCCTACATTTTGACTCCGATTTAGATTTTCTGAATTTGAGTCAGAATTGTTTTAAAATATTTTGGGTTTTGGTCATTTTGGGTGCTGGGTTGTGCCTCACCCAAGTTGTAGATTAGTCTTGTGTGAGCCTAATCAATAACTCAGGTGAGGCCCCAAAGTGCTGCCTTTATAAGGTGCACCTGCCCATTCTAAAGTTCACTTTGGAATTTTCACCCTAGCATGTCCCTTCCTGAGGAGCATTGTCAGTTGCTCCATGGATGAGCTCTGGTTGGCGGACACCTTTGTTTTTATGGTCCAAAATAAAAATAAAGGGTGTTTCAGAGCTTGCATATCTCACATACCTGTGGTCTTTTTTGGGTGATTCCATTTTGAGGATGCTTTTGCATGGTTGGGCTGGACTAACCACACAGAGGGTTTATATAGCCAACCAATGAGAGGTGAATGTTTGGCTGCTTGTTGGTGCCCCAAACCTCTCCTACTCAGTTAGGCCACTTTAGTTGTTTGTTGGTGCACCAAACAAATATGTAAAAATTATATGGTGATTGGAACTGGGGTTTTTTCTGAATTGTTACAGCCAGCTGCACAAACCACATAAGAATACAACTGGATAATGACTGGTTGCCCTGGATTTGCCTGGCACATGGTGTCCATTGATGTGATGGGACCGCTGACAATGAGCACAGAGGGAGTCAAGTACATAATAGTTGCCATTGACCATCTGATGAAATGGGTTGAGATGAAGGCCCTAACAAGAGTAGATGCTACCAGTACTTCGAGGTTCATCCTGGATCAAGTAGTATACCAGCATGGATATCTGCAAGTCCTGCTTAGCAACAATGGGACCAACTTTACAACATATGCGAACCCAAGATTAAATGAGTTAATGGGGATCAGAGGAGTCATGTCAGTACCTTACCAGCTGGAGATGAACAGACTGGTAGAATGGGTTAATGGAATGCTGGCCGCAACACTGATGAAGCTAGCTGCAGGGAGAACTTCCATGTGGGGAACATCCTGAGTTTGGTGATGTTTGCCCACAATATTAGTTATCATAAATGTAACATGTGGTATTAAGCCATTCGTTGCATTTCAATTTGGGTTCAGATTTTCCAAATCTGAATTGAACTATTTAAAAAGATTTTTAGTGTTTGTCAGGTTTAGGCTCTGGGTTGTGCCTCACCTGAATTATTGATTAGGCACTTGTGATCCTAATCAATGGTTTGGGTGAGGCCCTGGAAAGGCAATCTTTAAGGTCAAGCCCGCACAATTCTAAATTTCATTCAGAATTCTCTCTTTCTCTTTGGTGGCCTTGGAGCCGCCCTTACCTTATCTTACCTGATGATCCGCGCACAACAAGTTTTTGTCACATCAATAAAAACTTGGGTTTTTGGGTTTGATCTCCCTCTAATATCCTGTAATTTCCTTGGTGTGTTTGTGGTATTAGATTATCAAGATCCTGTTCATCAGCAACTTTTCATTTGATAATAAATAAAATAAGGTTAATTCTGGGGTTTGCAACCTCGCTTACCTATTTCATCTTTTTCTCACTTTGAACTTCCCTAATTTCAAGGTTTACTACCTTGAGAGTCCAGCTTATGCTGGACGTTCAGCATGAATTGCATCAAATCTAAGGTAAGATGGCGATTGGAAACTGGGACATTTCTGACTTTTACAATACAGTGATGGAAATGATGCCGTTTGAGTTGTTATATGGGAGAAAGGCCGCGTTGTCACTGATTTTATTATTTGGTGGTGGAACCTACATCAGGGATGAGTACCGAGCAATACCTGAAAAGACTGATGAGTATTATGATCAATATGCAATCACAAGCATTCAATACAAATTTAAGGAGAGTGTCTATAACTCTCCTGTTCCCAGTGTAGCAGTGCATGGTGCACCAGGCCAACACCAGGGAACTAGTCATTAGTGCCCATGTGATTAGAGCTCAGCAGATGGTGCTGGAGTAATAACCACTTAGGCATACAATAGCAAATTTTATAATAAAAACCCCTATAAGAGTGATGCGGTGCACATATAGAATGGGGCTAAGCGGCCCAGGTTGGTGGGATCCTGGGTGGACAAATGGTTCACAAGGGGAAAGCTGCATGGTACTTGCAATGGCAAGGGTAACAAAGCATGAGACCTCCTCAAAGAGGTTTGCACACAGGAGCGATCAGAATATCATAAAATTTTTAAAAATAACATAAACGGGGTAAAGGTTTATATTGGGAGTTGACCAACAAGGAATATTGGTCAGGGAAACATATATAAGCTTGAGCAGGGGAATTAGGGGTTATGCTGCAGTGGGCCCAAGCACTGACTCACCAATAGGGTGACACTGCCATCTGAGTTGGTTCAATAGGCTGAAACTGACTTCACTCAAGTGATCAATTGAATTTGAATCTAACCCAAGCACGATATTTTAGAAATGGAACAAGTTTTAAAACCCCACTCCTTAATAAACTAAATTGATCCATCTGCATTTATTCAGTATATTGTTCATTTTAAAGCCTGGCTTGTCATCAGAGGCTGGGCATTTGGCACACCACTGGTCCCAACCTGGCATATTTTGCCCAAACCCAGCGTTGATCCAGGGTGTGCCTCAGGTCAGGAAGGGCCTGCAACTTCACCCTCTGGGCCTCCTGGCACCCAGCCTTGTCTTTGAGGTTAGTCCCCATTATTATGTCATGTTCACATGACATTACCCTCTCTCTCCCAAAAGGGGCTCAACCCCCCCTCCAGGGGCTTTCAACAGGGAAAAGTTCTTATGGGCAGGGGCCAACTTCATGGTGGCAATGGTTGATTTAGGTTGGAACCTGGCAGCCTGAGGAAAACGCTGGTGGAAGGCATCAATCAGATATTGGGCATGCACACAGTCACATGCCAGAACCCCAACTGTTTTCTGCAGCATCAAAGCCCTTCCAGGATATCAGGTACTTGAGTCTTCTTTTAACATAGCGTGAGGCAACTATTTCTTCCACCTCCCATTCTGGCGCCCCATCCACAAAATAGGTCTCAGAGTCTCTGGTGGGGGGCCCTCAAACAATGTCAGTTTGCTCTCATGAAACACAGAGAAGATCAGAATGAGTGGGATAGATCTAGCTGGTATGAGGCATGGCCCACCTTTCTAACAACGCGGTAGGGCCCAAACCTCTTTGGTCCCAGCTTCTTACATGGCTGCTTGATTGGGATGTTATGAGCATCAAGTATCATGAGATCCCCTTCCCTGTATGCAGGACCCACTCGGCGCTTCCCATCAGCATTCTCCTTATATACCTGCATAGCCGCCTCCAAGCTTGTGGATACCCCTGGTGAACCTTCTTGATTGTCTTGGCAAAGTCCACCACCGCTTCAATTTTGACCCACAGCTGGGCTCCATGTTAAAGGCAGGGTTAAAGCCATGGCTGGTAAAAAATGGGGAACAGCTGATCAAAGAGTGTAAGGTATTGTTGTAGCTAAACTGGGCCATGGAAAGGTGAGAAGCCCAATCTGAATGATCTGCAGCGGTGTAACACTGCAGAAACTGTTCCAAGCACTGGTTAACTTGTTCAGTCTGCCCATCTGATTGGGGGTGATAGGCAGTTGAATGGCAAGGGCAAATATGAAGAGTCTTACACTACTCTTCCCAAAAAATGGAGGTAAACTGAGGGCCCCATTCACTGATAATTTCTTGGGGGACCCCATGTAGCGCAAACACATGGATAATGAAAAGCCTAGCCATCTCAGCTGCAGTTATGGTGGTTCTGCAAGGAATAAAGTGGGCAAACTTCATAAACTGGTCCACCACTACCATGATGGCATCATAATCATCTGAGACTGGTAACTCCATAATGAAATCAACTGAGATGGAAGTCCAGGGCCCATCAGCCTTTTAAACTGGTACCAAAAACTCTGCTAAAGGTTGATGATTTGGCTTCATCTGGTTGCATACCAGGCACTTTTTACAATACCAGCCCACCTGAGCTGACAAGCCCTTCCAATTGTATATGCAATGTATCAACTCCAAGGTCTTTGCTTTTCCAGGATGACCAATGGTGATTCCATCATGATGGTCCTGAATGATTACCAGGTGCAGTGGTCCAGCAGGTACCCAAAGGTGTCCTTGGAACCACACCATCTCATCCTTTACATGATAGCCCCTGAATAGATTCTCTTGATTTGATGCGCTCTATGCAAGGACCATGGCATATTCACCCAACAGAGGCTGAGAGAGGATGGCCTTTCTAAACATACCATATTCCTCCGCATTATCCAGAGATGCAAGCGCTGGCCCATTAGCCAGGGGAGAGGGAAGTAATGATAGAATTTTACTTGGAGGGATCATAACCTGGGTGTTGTCACCTCTACCTCCTTGGGGTCAGGGGCTAAAGCAGGGTTGCAGCTCAAAGCATCCGCCAAACCATTATCCTTGACCTTGGTAAACTCATACATGAATGCAAATTGGGCAAGGGTCTCATGCCAATGGGTCTGCCATGGGGTTAGGACATGAGGCGCGTGATAGTGCAGTAAGGCACGGTGGTCTTTATGTATGCGGAATGGTTTAAGAGCCATGCAAGTGGTGACGCCAATATGTCAGTGCCTTCACCCCTACTAGTAACTCCTTGTTGTAAACGGCGTAATTCAACTCTGGCAAAGACATTTTCCTAGAAAAATATCCCACCACATGCTCTATCCCATCTTTATCTACTTGTAACAAGGTGGCCACTATGGCGAAGTTGGAGGCATCAGTTGACATGATGAACTCCTTTGAAGGGTTGACATGGTGAAGAACAGACGTGGACAACAGAGTGCACTTTGCTGCTTGGAAAGCATCCTCCAAAATGGGGGAGCACTGAAGCACCTTGCACCACTAGCCTTGTATAGGGGAGCTGCCACCTCAGATAGTTTGGGAGTGAACTTCCTGAGGAACGTGCACATCCCCAAAAAGCTCCTTAATTCCTTAACTGAGGTGGGGGTAGGCCACTCACATATCATCTTCTCCTTGTCTGGAGTTATTATGTGTCCTTGGTCAAACACAACGTTGCCCAGAAATGTGACCTAGGTCTTAAAGAACTCACAATTTTGATATTACTCAACGTAAGGCTGGCTGCCTTTATCCACCCCACCACTTACCAAATGGTAAATTGCATGGGACTCCTGATCAGAGGAAAAGACCAGGATATCATCCATGTAGGCGACCACCATACCCCTAACAGGTCCCCCAACACTGCATCAATGCAGCGTTGAAAGATAGCAGGGGCATTCTTAAGCTCAAAGGGCATGACCTAAAACTGGAAGATCCCTTTTCTGGTACAGAATGTGGTCAACCACTCTTGTCCCTTTATAATCTGGATCTGATTGAACGCGTTGAGGCAATCCAGCTTGGAGAAGACATACAGTTTCTCCACATAGCGTGCAATCTGGTAATCCAAAGGGATGGGATGGAGGTCTGATACAGTAATGTAGTTAAGGTTATTATAGTCTACGCAGGGGCATAAGGTACCATCAGACTTCTCCACAAAGAGTAGGGGGAATCTTACAGGGGAGGTACGCTGAAAAATCGCACCCTTGGCTAACTGTTCTTTTACCCACAAATCCAACGCCTCCTCCTGGACAGTCAATAGGTAAATGGGGGAAGAGATATGCACCAGATCCAACGTGAGCTTGAAATCATAATCAAACTCAGAGTGCTCATGGAGTGCGTTGGCAGATGCTGCATCAAAAGAGGATTCCAAATCCTCCAAGCAAGAAGGTATAGGAATTTCCTTAGAGGTCTTCTGCATTGAGGCAAGGCGATAAGGGATATGGTGGGGCCAATGGGGCAACTTGCCTGGGGCGTTTTCTTCTGACAAAGGCACAACAAATGTGCGACCATTCTTCATGGTGAGAGACAAGGTATACTCCTTCAGGTTAGTTCTAATGTCAAACTTCTGCCACCACTCCACACCCAAAATGACAGGGAACAGGAGATTTTTGATTGCACTGAAGTGATCAGATAAGTGGTACTTGCCAACCTGATGTCAACTGTCCCAATGATCTTCAGAGTGGGAATACCTTGGGACGCCCCTCCTCTAACCACATCACCTGGCAAGTAACTGTAAGTCCTGGGGAACGTCCTCTAGGTGTCAATTAGGCCATTTTCCCATTTCCAAGCAAGAAGACACTGAAGAGGATGGCTGTACCCTTCGTTACTCAGGGCGATCTCACTCATGTGGTAGACAAACGCTGGGTAACAGCTCTCCCACTTCAGATACTGCTCCCAGTACCCACGCTCTCCTCAGCAGAACTGCTACAAGAAATCAGTGAATTCTGCGCTGAGATCACCAAAATGAAATTGATCATAACCAATTTGAGTGGCAATCAGCCTAATGCTCAGATTTTAAATGGTAAAAAAGGTATGAAGACTGATCTATCATCCAGAATGCCTGACAGTTGCAATCTGGTTAACATATAATCAAAAAAATCTCCCCCTCCCAAATCCATTGGGCATCACCCCCAGTGGGCAGGTAATAGCACCGGACACCACTGATGAGGTTTCAAAGCTTCATGCTGACAAATCAGATGTTGCACCTGATGCAATTCCACTGAATGAACAAATGGCCCAGCAACCAAGCACAGATGGGTTGGGCGTCCTAAACCTGTTCCCAACCCAAATGGGCCCATCCCTATGTGGGGTGGCCTTGGGGGATTCCCACCGCTCATTGGGCTAAAGGCTGTCATGCCAACCATCAGAAATATAGCTGAGCCTTGGTTTGGACGTTTGAGGTTGAACTGATAGTAACTTGGCCCACCACTGAATCTTTTAATGTCAGTTTTCAAGAACTAATCTGCCAATTCCTGAATAATTTGCCAGTTAGATCAAATTTGTGGAACCCAATCCTGGCTTGTTTTTCCCCAAAAGAATACTATTTAATCAGTCGCATCGCACTGAGAAAATTGTTGGTTAATTTTTCTTTCTTAAAATTTTCCATTAAAAACAACCTTCCCAAAATTTAGTTTTTATATGTTGAAAATTAGGCTGCCTTATCCACCAACGCTTTTGTACCCCTCAGGGTTAACAGCTATGTGCATCTGGTAGATTATCTTGTGCCTATAAAAAATTCTGGATCACTGGCAGATATTGTGGAACTCCTTTACAGTTTCATATTTGTTGTATCAGCAGCAGTGCCTTGGGCATTCTGGTTTGCCGTTTGGGTGCTCTGGCACCCTGGCTGGCAGGCCAGTCAAAAACTTACTTGCTATTCACCTGACATAATTGACCAACCATTACTCTTAGCCATTTCTGCCTTTCTCACATGTATTGGTGCAGCAATGGTCCCTTCTTTCCAACTGAACCAGGTTGTAAAGAAGATTATCTCAATCCACATTAGTTTGGTCCCACTCAAAACTCCAAAACCATACCCCATAGTTGCCACAGCTATTTGCTCATTGGTTTTCTCTGACCCCACCAACATCCTTTGGTATCACTGGATTCATCCACAACTACCAATAAAGAGAACTATGCTTACTTCTTAGTACCCATGAAGATTAGTGTTGGGTCCCATCACATTTCCTTTAAGGCCCTGGTGGACACTGGAGCTGCATAGATTTTATGAATGTAGAACTGGCCCAGCAATTGGAACTTGCCATGAATGCAGGTCCTTTGGTGATGGTTGCATCATCAGCCTCCCAAACCTCATACCTGGTATGTCACCCAGTCACATTTTTAATATGTCAATTCAGCTTCCGCAATTATTTTTCAGCCATGCCAAACTTGGTGTTTCCAGTAATCCTAGATGTGGGATGATGACACTGACAACATGTTAAGATTCACTTAGAGTGACCATCTAGTACTAAAAAAAGATTCACTTAGAGTCTAATATGTTGTCATTTACCAGGAAAATCTGGAAGAAAAATTTCCTTTGACACCCTCAAGAAGATACAAGGAACCAGCTCTATCACTACCCTAGTCACTTTTGCAGGCATTCTGGCCAATCTTTCTGAGAGCTTAATGCATTATCAGAGAATCTTTGACATGAAAAAGGCAGATCATCTGCCTAAGCACACTAGGTTCAATTGTGGGTTTCAAATGACTGTGAAGTTGGTGAACATCAACTGCCCGTTGTATCCCCATACAGTGAAGGAAGAAGTTTCACTTGGTACCTGGTTGGACAATATGTTGGAAAAAGGTTGGTTGTTCAAGGAGACCTCACATGTTGCCTCCCCCATCATCTTTGCCAAAAAAGTGGATGGTTCTCTCCATCCCTGCGTGGATTATGGTCATTTAAATAAAATAACGGTTTCTGATCCCTACCCTTGCCTCTGGAGCAGACAATCAGCCAGGCAATTGCCAAATCCTGTATGTTCTCTAAGCTGGATCTGGTGAATGCCTTCAACCAAATTTGGGTAATAGAAGGACAGGAATGGTTAATGGCAATCTGGACAAAGCGCGGCATTTTCCAATTTTGTGTAATGCCTTTCAGGCTGAAGCTCCTGCTACATTTCAATGGAAGATTGACAATATACTGGGTGACCTTCAGTTCTCCTGTGCTGTTGCATACATTGATGATATTCTGGTTCACTCCTCAACTCCCAAACAACATTCTGTTGACTTGGAAGCGGTGGTGGTCACCTTGCATAAAACAGGGTTATTTCTCAAACCTTTCAAGTGTGAGTTTTATAAGGAGGAGGTTACTTTCCTTGGGAACCTGGTTCTTAAAGACAGTGTCACAAATCCTCCCAATAAGTTGGATGCTATTCAGGAGTGGCCAACCCTGACTACCCAGAAACAACTATGGAGTACTTGGGAACCATCATTTTTAAAAAAGTTCTCCCCTGGACTTTCTCAGCTCACCACCCCACTCCACCCACTCACAGGGAAAAACGTACCTTTTCACTGGATGGATGAATGCCAACAGGCGTTCAAATCAATTAAAGAGGTGTTTGTATCCCCTCCCATTTTAAAACATGCTGATCCCACCAAGCTGTATATTATTGCATGCAACGCGTCATCAGTAGCTGTTGGAGCAGTGTTGCTCCAGAAGCACAATGGTTTGGAACACCTGGTTGGCTACTTTTTCTTAAAAGTTTACCTCTATGGAGCAGTCTTGGGCTATTTATGACAAGGAGTTGGCAGCTGTTGCATGGGCCCTAAATCATTGGAGGTACCTGTTACAGGGTGCCCAACATGAATTAACAGTTTGCATGGATCATCAGGCCCTGTTGTGCTTTTGTAAACCCCAAAATTTGGCACACCAGCAAGCCTGAACCTATCAGGACCTGTGCAATTTCAACTTCAAATATGAATTCATAAAAGGTGCACTAAATGTACTTCCTGATTTTCTCAGATGCAGCCCCGCCCACAGTTCCACAGATCTGGAGGAAGTGGATCTCATTACTGTGATTCCTACCACCCAAAGCTTGTCAATTGTTCCCCATATCATTTCTTCCATCGCTCTGGCCCCCAACACTCCATTAGTTGCTCAGGTCTTAGCCAGTCAAATGGCCTGCCCTGAAGGCATGGAGTTGGTCGAGCAGTTATCTCACCAGAAGCATAAACACTCCCTATACTCACTGAAGGAGGGTCTTATATATTTTAGATCTCATGTTTGGGTCCCCCCTCCTTTTGAACTGAGGTATTTTGCACACATCATGATCCCCTCATGGTTGGTCACCCTGGTTCTAAGAAATGCATTGCTTTGATCAAATGGACCTACAATTGGGCATGTTTGACAAAAGAAGTTCCAGCCTGGATTGCCAATTGTGTTACTTGTGCCAGGGCCAAGTTGGATCATTCTGGCAAAAATGGCCTCCTGCACCCCTTACAGCAGGTGGAGGGCCCATGGACATTGGTATCCATGGACTTTATCATCAAGCTCCCCTGTTCTAAAGGGTTCACAGTGGTGATGGTAGTGGTTAATCGCTTCACAAATTTTTTCCTTTTTATACCTTGCACTTCTGCAATTATGTCCAAAGAAACTGCCCGCCTTTTTATATGCCATGTGTTTTTGATGTTC